>JAHNEJ010003381.1:0-282401 GCA_022559845.1 Amorphophallus konjac | reverse complement strand
TTTTAGATCAAATTAGGAGTCCTATGGGGTGTCAATTTGATACCTTAAGAGTCCTGGGCAAGTTCCCATGCCAGATCACATCGATCCTTGGGGATTGAGAGGATAAAAATCCAGACTTTCCTGGGTTTAAGTCTTTCCGTTTATGGAACTAGATAGCGGTTCGGTCTGGACCGCTATCTCCAAAACGCGGTCGTGCAACTGATCGCGACTTGGCTGGGCCACCGAAATTTGAATTGAATTCAAACTCCTTTCTTATTATCCCCTAATTTTCTTATTTATCCATTCTAATTATAGAAATTATCCCTATTACGACTCTAGGGCTGCGCTTGGGTCTAAAATACTTAGAATTAGGTCTTAAGGTCCAATTTAAGTGGGCCTAACTCTTTAGTTACTAATTGGGCCTTCAAATTAAAAGATTTAACCTATTAATCAATTTATTAGCCTATTAAGCCCTTAAATGCTAAAATAATGCATAAATAATCTATTTAATTTTTCAAAAATCCCAGAAAATTCTAGATAATTTGCTGGGGTACTACATTGGGATTCTTACCTTTGAGTAGCTCATAAGGAGTTTTCTTATGTTTGGGTCTTACCATGGCCCGGTTGATAATATAGCATGTTTGTGCTGGCCGCCTCTGCCCAAAATATCCTATGTAGTTGGCTCTCTACCAGCATGGTTCGAGCTATCTCAACTATAGTTCGGTTCGTTCTCTCCACAATTCTATTTTGTTCGGGTGTCCTGGGAGAGGAAAATTTGTGAGCTAGGCCATCCTGACTGTAGAAACCAGTAAACAAGCAGTTATCAAATTCTCCTCCATTATCAGATAAAATGGTGCAGATTCTGAATTTACGCTCTTGCTTCACTTTTCTGAAGAAATTCTAAAATTTAGAGAAGGCATTATCCTTGTGAGTTAAAAAGAAAATCCAAGTGAAGCGGGTAAAGTCATCAACTATAACATAACTGAATCTCTTGCCACTCAAGCTAGCTATCCTGGTTGGTCCAAACAAGTCCATATAAAGCAATTCAAGAGGCTTTGATGACATGGGTTCAGTTTTGAGTTTAAATGATTTTCTTGTTTATTTTCCTAGGGAATATGCTTCACAAGTTTTGGTGATGTAGTTAAATGACAATTTAGATAAGCCCTTAACCATATCATGTTTGACAAGATTATGCAGTACACGAAAACTTACATGCCCTTGTTTTCTATGCCACAGCCATGCATTCTCAAATTGATTGGCAGTTAAGCACAAATTTGTATTACAAGACTCACCTAAGTCTACCATGTAAACATTATTGACTCTATGATCCAGGAACTTGATTTCATCAGAACCTACTTCAAAAATTTGACATTTATTAGAATCAAACAAAACTCTGTGACCTCGGTCACACAACTGACTGATACTCAGGAGGTTGTGCTACAAACCATCAACTAGCATAACATTTTCAATGGAGTTTTCAGAGTTCTTACCTACTATTCCTGATGCAATTATTTTCCCTTTGTCTTTTCCTCCAAAGTTCACCTATCCGGACTCTATCTTGACTATCTGACTAAATTTTATTCTGTCTCCCGTCATGTGTCTCGAGTAGCCACTGTCTAGGTACCACCAGTTGTGTTCGGCTGCCAGGCATTCTTGCAATCACAATTCAAGTAGAAAGTTTTAGAACACAAACAAATTTGGGTCCCCTGTTCCTAATCACTTCATGCAGCAAGGATTTAGGAATCCAGATTTGTCTGACACTTTTAGCTTCTATTTTGGACAAGTGTTGTTTACTAAGGTTTTTTGGCCAGTCATATGCATTTTGATTAGTCCTGATTTGACTGTTCCAGTAAGTGCGCATGTTGGACTGATATATGTGATTTTTATTGTTATACCCTCCCCTATAGGGTTGTGTATACGAGTAGGATTTTATGTTCCTATGTGAGTGCACATGGATATCATTGCCCCATCAGGGTCCATATGACCTCTGGTGGTTAGGGAAGTACTTTGCTTGTTTGCCCCTGTTAGGACCACCAATTGGGCACTGGCCCAATTAGGTACAATTCAGGCCCATTAACATAATGAACTAGAAATCTAAATAGAATATTGGAGAGATCTTTAGGGAATTCATAACTCAACCTAGGAAGGTCAAAATTAGGTGAAACCAAAGCCCATGCAACAGCCTTTGGGTAAAGAACAACTTGGATGAAGATTATAACTTCTGAAAAATAGGCCTAACAGGGGATAAGAGGGAGTTTATGGTAATTGGTCGAAACAGTTACAGAAAACATTGTCCTCTATTGAAATAAGGACATCTTGACCCATAGTAAACCAAATGGGCTGAAACCAAGTCCATTAGAAAGTTTGGAGCCCTTACCCGAACTCTTCTATTAAGGGAGAAACCCAATTCGCACCAGAACCCAAGGTTCTAAGCCCATGGTTACCAACCATCACGTAGAGGTGTGACTGCTGGGGAAAATTCACACGTAATTAATTAAAAATTCATAACTTCGCTTGTAGGTATTTAAATGACCTAAAACTAAGGTCATAATCTCAAATGGGATGCTAGCTACATGTTCTTTGTTGAGACCGAGGCCAAATTCTGGTTGAATACTGGAATTATACCAGAATTACCTCGGGCTATCGAAAGGTCACGACTGGAACGGGGGAGAGTAAATGTTAATCTTGCGAAAATCATAACGCGTGCTAGAATTGATGAAACCACATCCCATGGTTAGATCTGGAAGTCCTCTCGAGTTCATCTGAAGACATCCCAACCCATATCTCAACAGAAGAGTACGTTCACTCACATTTATGACTGATGGATGAAGGGTCACGTCTGTTCAAACCCGAAGAGATGCATGGCATTAACTTCTCTCCAACTAGTGACCTTGGGAGCGGGATTAAGCCTTGTGAGTCAAAGGCAAAAACCTAGGGAGGCTTTAAAATCATAAAAGGAGGTGTGTTTCATAGGTAGTAAGCCTTTAGCAACCCTTCTCTTCAACTCTCCGCCCTCTACCGTCCTTCTTGAGTGACAAAGGGGTGAGGGACCTTGACTCTGCGAGGGGAGGACGATCCGTCTTGTAAAGGATGATCCCGCAGTGCCTAGGACAAAGGGAAAAGCTTTGGGAGGATCTGGGGTGTGGATCTCATCCTTGGATCGTCAGATTAACACCTTGAAGGTAGGCACCTATCTTCAACTCTTAGGGGTCAACGATGTATTAGAACGATTTCTAAATAGTTTCTATACATTAAAGAGGGACTAAGGGTATGTGGGATCGACTACTATGTTTATTTTCTAGTTTTTCCATCAAGTTACGTGCTTTCGTGAGGTTCCTCTGAGTTTTTATCCAAGATCGGGGTCTCTGCACTGACTGCGTCAATGTAGCTCTTGGCTGCATCGACGCAGCCTCTTTCAGAGGATTGACTGCGTCGATGCAACCCTTGGCTGGGTCGATGCACCCCTTTGAAACCTGCAAGGCTATGCCGACACAGTCTTAGACTGTGTTGACGCACCGGGGCTCTGTCCAAATTTCCAGAAACCTAGAAAAAGAGGGTTTTGAGAGGCCATTCTAATTCAGAAAAATCTGAAAAATTTGGAAAATGATGGAAGACTAAGTTAGTAGCTCACAGTAAAAATTTCGTGCACACAGAAATTCTGCACTTGTACTTATGAATTATTTTCTACGCATGTGTAACCTAAAAATAAACATGTCTTCTTTTATACGAAAACCTTGCTGGTAACCTGATCATGTTCTGTTTAACAACAGTAAGCTTATGAGTATGATTAGCCAACTTAAACCATATGGAAGCATGCTTACGTTATGATAACATAAGATTAAAATATGATACGAATATTATAATATGAATATGAATATGAATGCGATGTGAATGTTATGAATGGAAAACAGCAGCATTCTATGAGGTTGGACTTCGGTCCCTTCTGCGGGATGGCAATATGTAACGTCATAGAAGTAAAAGAACCCAAGGGACGGCGATACGTAATGCCTTGGTTGAAATCCTATGATTCGGATAGTTCGTTCTATGGGACGACGATACGTAACGCCACAGGACCCGAGGGACGGCGATACGTAACGTCGCGTACGGTAGGAGTCTAGGTGGGAGTTCACTCTCGGGTCTGCGTAGTACTCTTTCGTTCGTTTGTGTGTGTGTGGGCCTCCTGTGTTGCGGCAGCTGTTTGGTTCTAGGAATAACGTAAAATGGGTAACTCATGAAAATGTGAAAATGTGCAACTGATCATTCATTGTAGATTTAGTGCATTCACGGGTATTTTATATGTCAGATAATAAACATGTATTTTTCACGTATGATTACCATTAAGTGAATGAGAATGAATGGATTTTGAGCAACATTGGGATTTCACCTTTGGGATTGAACTGCTTGCTTTTCTAGATTTGTAGCAGAGTTCGGTCGACCGACCTGGGCATTTCGGTCGACTAAATTTGCCAGTGTTGGCCGGTCTATAACTTATTATAGTTCGGTCGACCGATGGCCAATCCGATTTCATGTAACCCATCAAATTTGATCCACTTGGGTTCCATCATTAACCCATTAATCCTTGGGTTCTTGACGGACCTATTAGGGTAACTTTGGAGGGTTCTAGAAAGATTATATGGGTCTTTTGCACTCTTTTATTGTTAACATTTGAATTATGCATATAAGTTGGATATATGAATGCGAGTTAACCCCGATTTGATTAGGTTTCCTACTGAGCGTCACACTCATCCCCTTGTGGCACAAGTTTTCAGGGGATGCAGTGGAGGAGGTCGAGGAGAAGGTTGCGGCCGAAGAGTAGTTCTTGTCCTCCCTACATCAGGGTAGACTATGGATATTTATCTTTCATATTATGGATAGTTTATGGATTGGTGATCTTGTATGGACTTATATGTATTTGGGCAATGGACATGTATTTTTTTTGGATTATGAATGGTTGAGATGCTATTTACATTTCATGTAGTTATGGTTTCTCTTTCTCTCTTTCTCTCTCATGCGAATATATATATATATATATATATATAAATAAATATATATATATATATATATATATATGTGTGTGTGTGTGTGTGTGTGTGTGTGTGTGTGTGTGTGTGTGTGTGTGTGTGTGTGTGTGTGTGCTTCTGCGATACGTACGATGTAATGTTTTGAGGTCCGATGGAAAAAGAAAAAAAAAGATGCCCATAAATTGGGAATCGGATCTCGGGGCGTTACCAAGTGGTATCAGAGCACGAGAGACAAACCATGGTTACAACAATTCCAATTGTCCAAGTAGCAGAAGAAGAGATAGACTAGAGTGAAAAAGGGTAGAGTATATTTAGAGCCCATTTTAAACAAACCCTCACACTTAATAATTGTTATCTTCTCAAAGCTGTGCCGCCTAGAAGGCAAAGGGATCTTCCCCATGCTGATGAGAGAGGATCGAGGGTGGATGACCCCAATATGGTGAACGACGGGGCAGTCAATGCTCCGGCGGTTGGGGGCAGGCAAGTGCCCAATGCAGGAATTAATCAGGTGGGATTCATGCAGAGTTTCTAAGGACTTATGCAGGCCATGTAGCAACAGATGTTACAACAGCCAGCACCTGCACCACGCCATGACTTACCTGCGCTTGATCAATTTCTGAGGCTGGAACCTCCTTGTTTTAAGGGGGAGAGCCGTCCAGAGGTGGCTGAGTCATGGCTCAGAGAGATGGAAAAGAAATTTCGCGCGATGCGATGTCCCGAGGAAGAAAAAGTGAAATTGGCGGCCTATGTATTGCAAGATCAAGCGGACTTATGGTGGAACGCCAAGTTGAGGACCACCTTCGCAAGGCACAATGGTGACATATTACGGGAAGAATTCCTAGCTATCTTTTGAGAAAAATACTTCCCTGAGCATGTGCGAGATGCTAAAGAGCAAGAATTCTCGAGCCTCGAACAAGAGAACATGTTAGTAGCAGACTATGAGGCCAGATTCTCCGCTTTGGGTCGGTATGCTCCACACATATTCGATGAGGCACATCGAAAGGTGAAGAAATTCGTCAACGGTCTCCATAGCAGCGTCCGACGCTATGTGGCTACCCAAGACCCTGACTCCTACACTATGGCATTGAGGCTTGCTCACCTAGCCGAGCAAGAGAATGCAAGTTAATAATTGAAACCATAAGGATTTAAGGGACATATTAAGTTAGGTTCTAATGAATATCCATGTATAGGTTCACCGAGGAGCAGAAGAAGATGGGGAAAAGGCCTATGCAGCCAGGAGCCGGTACCAAGGAACAGGCCGGGGGTTCCATTCTGTGTCCATTGTGGGCTCACCCATCTGAGGCAGGAGTGCGGGAGGACAAAGGGCGAGTTTATGCACTAATGCAAGAAGAGGCAGACAATACCCCTACTGTGGCTGAAGGTACACTTCTTGAGGATAATGTTTATGCAAAGGTTTTCTTCGACTTGGAGGCTACACACACATTTATATCCACTAGTTTTGCTAAGCAACTGAAGAATAGATCCCAAGCCACATTCTTCGGGGAAATGGTAGTTAGTACACCAACCGGGAAACAAGTCCACACCAAGCTTGTGATGTGGGATGCTATGCAGACTAGGACTCTATGCGATGATGTGACTAAATGGACAACTAAACCAGCAACGACACAATAGATCAAGTAACGTAGGCTCGACACCTAAGACTCCCAAGAGAGAAACTACGCCAACAACAAGCAACACAAGCGAGGGAAGCGCATCGATCCGCATGGTTGAGGAACCGGTAGAGTCTAGGGTAGGCAACTCACATTCGTGCTAGGGTCGAGTCATGGGACAGTCACACTCTCTCACCACGGCAGTGATATAAATATGATGACAGGCTAAGAACCTAGCAAGCACATAAGTAGCGGCTTCAAGAGAATATACGGAACGAGCAAGCAAGACAGAGTGTGGAGCAGTCACGTACCTCCACGCTCAGGGAGTGGGGAAGACTCCCAGCCAAATCGCACGACCCCCGGTATAAAGAGCTAAATAAGTACAATCCAAACACTGTCCACTCCTCACATGAAGGTAAAAGGCTACATAGCGAATCTGGGGACGTGAGAGGTGGGGTGACGGGCTGCGAGTGGACAAAGCGTGGCAACCACGAAACGCTGCAAACCGGTACGGTCTGGACTGTAACACTGGTCGGCCTGGGTCCAGCAGCGAGGAAGATGCGTCAAGGATGCCGAGGATGGAGCAAACGTCCTTGACGCCGCACTGTAGCGGATGACGATCCTCCTGGAAGAAGATGAAAGCCGATGACGCCGGCTAGAACCTCCGGTGTAGTCACGAACGGGCGGGCTGAAACTGGCCGACCAGCGCAGGTGCAAGTAACCAGCGCAAAGGGAGGCCTGGGATGTGGCCTTCTGGTCATCCTTTGATCACGAAATTTGGCGTGGACATAGCTGAAAATGTCACTAAGACGCCCATGGAAGGTGGGTCGCAGCAGACGACCGTGACAGTCGGGGTGACTCAGAAAGTGATCACCTATGCAGTCTGACCGATCTACAGACAGCAGGATAGATAGAGGAAGAACGACGTGGCAACGAGGCTTTCGGGCGTTGTTTAGGGCTGGGATTTCACTGGGGAATAGGGGAAGGACGTGGGAGGACAGGGGACAGGTGGCGGGGTCGCACATAGTGGAGGTTTTTGTAGTGGGGAGCGGTGGATGGTGGGACTCTGTTCTGCATATCTGTATAGATAGACTAGGTAACATAGATGGGGGGCAAGATTATGTGGAGCAAACGGGCTCAAAACTGCCTGAAATTTCTATAGTGGATGGGTTATGGTGTAAGGAAGGTGTGTACCAATTTGCAGTTCGATCGGACAAGGGTTTAGGGTCGAGATGGGGTCTGTGGTTGCACTCTGTCCCAGCAGATCTGCACAGGTGCAGTCTGCGCGGGGTAAATAGGCTATGAAGGGAAGTGCAGCTACAGGGGGAGTTAGGGTGTGAAAACTGAACTGGGGGAAGGGGAAACGTGGGGGAAGCCACAGACAAAATTTGAGGATGAACAGAGATGGGAAAGGGGGCGAACCAACCAGACTACCACACCTCTGTCCAGTAGGCAGACACACAGGGCGCACACAGGACATCAGGGTACCACGAAGCCTCCACGCTGCAACATGAACACAAACGGGGTTCTCCGGGCATGGTTGGGCATCGAGGACAATGATCAGATGCAGCACGAGCAGCAGAGACCCAGAGGGAGGGACCTTGGGTGTCGCACCCAAGAAGAAGAAGATGGGGAGGGGAGGTGGGAGTCGCACCCTGGAGTCTAATTGGCCTCAAATCGGCCTACGAAAGTCCAGAATAAGAGAAATAAAAAAGACTCAAGCTCCTGGCTAGCTCTCCACGTCATCTCCAAGCCATAATGAAGTCTGCAAGTCTCGAACAGTGCTACGTGTCCTGTAGTGTCGCTCAGCGGCATCGCACCGATCTCTAGCTCGGGTGTCCTCACCAATTCTCCCCGGGCGGGAGGAACTCAACCCCGTCGAGTAAGGGTCTCTGTCGCTCAGGTATCGCTCCAGCAAGTCTGAATATGACCTCTCTAGCTCTGCCTGGGGTGATCCATGTATCATTAGACGCGGGTTGTCACGCCCCGAGAGCGGAAGATACCCGGAGACGCGTGACGAGTTTATATCAATCATGTCAATCAGAGTATTAGTGTATTCGACACCAAAATCACAGATGCGCAAAAGTAAAGATAACCCAATCCTTTATTCCTTCATAAGAATATGTCTATTACAAACCTTTGAAGTACTAACTAAAATAAAGGAAAAATACAAGGTTGACTCAAGAAAATATGAAAAAGACTAGATAACACGGGAGAAGCTCTATCTCTTTCACTCTTGATTTTCCCCATCCGTTTGAGTTCCCTCATCGTCGGACTTACCTGAAAAGTAGGGAAACACCAAGTGAGCGAACGCTCAGTAGGAAATTATATCTCAAGAACTAGCAATGTGTTTAAGTAATTACATCTTTCATGAATGCACTATAGCTATGCATGCTCGCATAAAACGACAAGATAGAGAGAGTGTATAACAATAAGATAGCGACGAGAACTAGTCATGAACTTTCAAGAACTTATATCAAAAGATATCAAGATATTCAAGCAAGTGTATTCATCATGTCATGTTGGAATTTGGCTATCACGTTCAAGCACGCAAGTATGCAATTACCCTTTTTCGGGTCACGCAAGTCATGTAATATCAAGTCAAGTACAAGTACAAGATTTGTGGAATGTTCAATCAAGCTAGTCATGCACTTCGGTATAATGCCAATACCGTGATCAATCAACTCCCATGGGCACAAGTACTTTCGGGTGCTCCTCCCAGGACCAGATCGGGCCCTATATGCGCAGGCATTAATCATGTATTTTAACATCCACTTTTGTATATAGCCAATATGGAATTTCAAGGATAAAGCTTGTAGACACGTAGGATAGACTTTGATAGAATAGAGTCCAAAATATGACACTTGACATAGATAGGCGATAATAACGGTACAATCACGATTATCGATAAAAATTAGGTGGAATTGGTTCCCTAACTTGGGTACCATGACAAGTAAATGCCCACAAGTAGATGGTCACTCCTTTAATATAGAATTGAGGTCCACAAGAACATCATAACAAAGTTGTTATAGAATTGGGGTCTACAATAACATCACATTGATGGCATGCTTTCCCCGTTCATTAAGAAAATTCTCATATCATACTCATAGCATAATATGAGGGCCGGTATACCATGTTTCTATAGAGTGACATGGCAAAAATAGGGGTGATAGGTTTTTATGGTACAACCCGCTCAGTCGGCCTTGAGGGAATCCAAGGCTCGAGGAGTCTTATGGAGGTCTCTATGACTAACTCGCTAGTCCAAAGGAACGGAATGTCCAATGGAGAGCTTGTATGTCACTGAGAGTTAAGGGGGTAACGTTAAAATCTCATGAAACGTGGGACTATATTCACGGAGTGGAAATATAGTGCCAATATATATATACATAAGTATGAAACCCTCAGATAACAGAAACAGTGAAAAAATAGTTTTACAGGAAAATAACGACTTTAGTTAAGTCATTAATCACGTAATTAACGCCTTACATAAGGGCGTTTCTTGAGCTTTTGACGACTCGTGAAGCAGTCGTCCAAACTATATTTCAATTTTTACAGAATTTCAATATTTCATAATTTTAACCAAAACGCGCCCTGGACAGGGGCGTTACCTCTCAATTAGCGCCCTGGTCTGGGGCGTCAGTTCAGTAGGAGATGACCTAGACAAGGTCGTGAATTCAAGAATTTACCAATTTTCAGATAATAAAATTTCAGGAAAAAGGGTACATGATCATGACAAGAAAAATAGCAGGATTTCACAGGTATACTCATGCAATATATTAGATTCATGGTTACATAGATATTAAATTTTAAACGTGGGTATTTATTAATTACATGTAATTGACGACTTCTGGGCAGGGCGTCAAAACAATAATTAGCGCCCTAGTGTGGGTCGCTTCTTTAAATTAGCGCCCTTGCCAAGGGCGTTTCTTTTTGAAATTACATAGAAAACATCTGAAACCACAATAAAACTATATGCATGCACGACCGATGATATTATTAAGATCTTAAGCTAGTTTGGGCTACGATCTTGAGAAAACCTACCTGATGGGTAATCTGGATGAAGTTATGTGAAGGTTTTGATAAGAACCGATGCTCTGTTCTACACAGAGCCTCCTGAAGCAACTAGAATAGCACCCAGAAGATGGTTGCTTCCGAACTTAATCAAACGGCAGCACACCGAAGAGGATGCAATGACGATAAGAGTTTGCAAAGAAGAGGAAAAACTCTTCATCTTTACTGGTTGAAGAAGATGTAGTCGACAAGGATGATGCCGATGAGGAACCTTTAGTTCTTCAGCACGTTGGAAAACTCGACTGGGTAACCTACAACAAAGATGAAGAACATTAATATTAATATTCTTCGTAACTATGACTGAAGGCAAGGGAAGAAGAACATCACATGTTCTTCACGTACGCAGTAGCAGAGCTTCGACCAAATAGATTTTAGGGTTTGATGGACAAGGATTATTTATAGGGTTTTGGGGAACCCTAATAGAGTTAGAGTTTGATTAAGGGTAGTATTGTCTTGATAGAGTCCTTTCTATATTCTACTAACTCGTACTAATCCATAAACTTTCCCTGGATAGAGTCGAATGAAAGTCGAACTGAATTAACGCCTTTCTATAGGGCGTTACTTAAATTAACGCCTTTTTGAACGTCGTTTCTTTGGTGAAACGCGTCTAAGCAAAGGGCGTTACGTTTAATTGCCCTTTTATTTATTTTGGTCGTTTGAGAATTGACGCCTTGTCCAGGGGGCGTCCCTTTTGCAATTCACGCCTTAGCCAGAGGCGTTTAATTTTAATTAGTGCCTTGAATCAAGGCGTTATTCACATTTTTGGTTCTATTTATTTGTTCCTCTTGATTTTTCTTTTACTTACTTAAATCTTTTAGCCTATTTTGACTAATTAAGAATTTTTTATTCTAATTTGATTTATTTAAAAATCTTTTTTTTTCTAGGGTTGCTACACCCTCCCCCACTTAAAAGAATTTGGTCCCCAAATTCAATCGCTTATACATGTGGAGAGTGTAGAGCCTATTACCTTAAAATAATTCTGGGAATCGTTTCCTCATGGATTCCTCGGTCTCCCATGTGGCTTCCTGATCGGAACTCTTACTCCATTGTACCTTTAGCATGGGAATAACCTTATTCCTTAGGGTACGTACTTCACGATCTAGTATCTTCATGGGCTTCTGCTCATATGTGAGATCCTTTTGGATCACTAAGTCTCCATGATCAATAATATGCGATGGATCGTGCACATACTTCTTCAACATAGATATGTGGAATACATTATGCACTTCAGACAATTGAGGAGGCAATGCGATGCGATAAGCAACCTCACCAACTCTTTCCAATATCTCAAAAGGTCCGATGAACCTTGGTGTAAGCTTGCCCTTAACACCAAATCTCCGTATGCCACGTCCCGACGATATCTTGAGAAATACATGATCTCCGATTTGGAACTCAAGATCTCTCCTTCTTATGTCGGCATAAGCCTTTTGCCTAGACTGAGCAACTTGCAGTCTTTCTCGAATCAATTATATTCTTTCAGTGGTAACCCTTACCATGTCTGGACCTAGCAGTTGTTTCTCTCCAACTTCATCCCAATATAAGGGTGATCGGCAACTCCTTCCGTATAAAGCTTTGGAAGGTGCCATTTGTATACTTGCCTGGTAGCTATTATTGTATGCAAATTCCACCAACGGCAAGTGATCATGCCAGCTTCCATCGAAATCAATGATGCAAGCTCTGAGCATATCTTCAGACACCTGATTAGTTCTCTCGGTCTGACCATCCGTTTGAGGATGAAAAGCTGTACTAAAGTTAAGCCTTGTTCCCAACGAATGTTGTAGTCCCTTCCAAAAATGAGAAGTAAAACGGGGATCTCTGTCAGACACGATTGAAACAGGAATACCATGTAATCTGACTATTTCCTTAATGTATAATGCAGCCAAAACATCAACTGACCATCGACTCTTTATTGGCAAGAAATGCGCCGATTTAGTCAATCGGTCAATAATAACTCATATTCCATCATGTCCTCCTTTTGATTTAGATAAACCCATGATGAAATCCATACTAATATTCTCCCACTTCTATTTGAGAATATCTAGAGGATGTAATTTTCTAGCAGGTTTTTGGTGTTCCGCCTTGACCTGTTGGCATGTGAGACAGCGCGACACGTAGTCCGCTATTTCCCTTTTCATGTTGGGCCACCAAAAATTTCTTTTAACATCTTGGTACATTTTGGTAGATCCAGGATGAATTGTGTACCTTGATCTATGAGCTTCATCTAAGATCTTCTTCTTTAACTCGGGACACTCCGGTATACAAGTTCTGTTTTGGAATAACAACCTTCTATCTGATGCTAATTGGAAATCAGACTGTCCTTCTAGTTTGCCCTTGATTTCCACTAATATTGGGTCATCATCCTGAAGTGCTTGTATTTCGGTTAATAGGTCTGGATGAATGCTTATATGAGACAATGTGACACATTTGAAGTTCATGTCCATGCTTATATTGAGCTTAGAGAATTGCTCCAGCAACTTCCATTCTTGAATCATACAATTGGCTAACAGTGCTCTCGACTTTCGACTAAGGGCATCTGCTACATGATTACCCTTTCCGGGATGATATTGTATATTGAAGTCGAAGTCCTTGAGATATTCTAGCCAACGCCTTTGCCTCATATTTAGTTCCTTTTGAGAGAAAAGATACTTGAGACTTTTGTGATCGGAGTATACAGTAAACTGTACTCCATATAGATAATGCCTCCAGATCTTTAGTGCAAATACTACCGCGGCTAATTCTAAGTCATGGACGGGGTAGTTCTCTTCATGCTTCTTTAATTGACGAGAAGAGTAAGCTATAACCTTTTCTTGTTGCATTAGAACACATCCGAGGCCAATGCCAGAAGCATCAGTATATACCTCGAATTTCTCTCCTTCCATTGGTAAAGCTAAGACAGGAGCTGTAGTAAGATGATCCTTGAGAGTTTGGAAGCTTCTTTCACATTCCTCACTCCATTCGTAACGGATCTCCTTGCGAGTTAACCTCATAAGTGGTACGGCGATCTTAGAGAAATCTTTGATGAATCGCCTGTAATAGCTAGCAAGACCTAAGAAACTTCGGATCTCGCTAGCATTGGTCGGTCTTTCCCAATTTCTTACAGCTTCAACTTTTGATGGATCTACTGATAAGCCATCCTTTGATATAACATGTCCGAGAAAAGTCACTTCCTCAAGCCAGAATTCACACTTGCTGAGTTTTGCATATAATTGGTTTGCCCTCAATATTTGTAATGTAATCCTTAAATGCTCCTCATGCTCTTCCTTGGTCTCGGAATAAATCAATATATCATCAATAAAGACCACCACGAATTGATCCAAATAAGGCCTGAATATACTATTCATTAACTGCATAAAGGCAGCAGGGGCATTCGTTAGTCC
This sequence comes from Amorphophallus konjac, assembly GCA_022559845.1. Classification (NCBI taxonomy): domain Eukaryota; kingdom Viridiplantae; phylum Streptophyta; class Magnoliopsida; order Alismatales; family Araceae; genus Amorphophallus; species Amorphophallus konjac. The sequence goes on along the minus strand of JAHNEJ010003381.1, from coordinate 268,343 downwards.
GAAAGGCATAACAACAAATTCATAATGGCCGTACCTGCTTCTGAATGCAGTCTTATGAATGTCCCCATCCTTGATTCTTAACTGATGATATCCCGACCTAAGATCAATTTTGGAAAAGTACTTGGATCCTGAAATTTGATCAAACAACTCATCGATTCTCGGCAGTGGATACTTGTTCTTGATAGTGAGATGATTCAACTGTCGATAGTCAATGCATAACCTCATGGATCCATCTTTCTTCTTTACAAAAAATACAGGCGCTCCCCATGGGGAAGTACTTGGTCTTATGAATCCTTTCTTAATGAGTTCCATCAATTGCTCCTTTAACTCCTTGAGTTCAACAGGTGACATTCTATACGGTGCCTTAGAAACTAGACCCGCACCAGGAACTAAATCGATGGTGAAGGCCACTTCTCTTTGTGGGGGTAATCCAGGCAAATCTTCCGAAAATACGTCCGAAAATTCTTGTACCACCGGAATGTCTTCTATCTTAGTTTCCTTAGCCTCCTTAATCGTGACGAATGCAAGGAAAGATACACATCCTTTCCTGATGAGCTTGCTAGCTCAGAGAGCCGAAATAAGAGGGGTTTTGCTTCGCCTCTTGGGGCTAGTAAAGATCAGTTCTGGAAATTCCTCGAAAGTAACCTTGCTATTGTGGCAATCGACCGTTGCCTGATATTTAGATAACCAATCCGCTCCTAGTATGACGTCATACTCCTTTAGATCTAAACATATAAAATCAATAGGGAGATTCTTACCATGAACTAATACTTCACAGTTCTGGTAATGGTGTGTAATATAAGTCTCGTTTCCTAGAGGAGTAGACAAGACTAATTTTATCCATTCCGGTTCTAGGGGTAACGGATCAGCGAACTTCTTGGAAACAATTGAATGTGAAGCACCAGTATCAATTAAGACATATGAAGACTTGGAACAAACTTTCAATGTACCTTCTACTAGTCCTCCTTCTTCTTCTTGTTCGGTCTCCTTAATTGCGTGAAGACGAGCATTCTTGGTTACTGGGCGCTTCCCGTCCCCGGCTTGATCATTAAGTAATGGGCAATCGGGAATTCGATGATCGCGACTCCCACAGCTGAGACATGCTCCTAGTTTCCTCCAGCATTCTTCTGCTCTATGGCCCGCCTTGTCACAATGCTTGCACACTATATTTGATGGGGTAGTGGTGATGGAGAAGGGCTTGGTCTTCTTAAACTTCTGATCTTGTGAGGAAGTACCTCCATTGCTAGGCCTCTTCTTGAAGTTGGGTTTAAAGGAACCCGAACTTGTAACTTGTTCTTTCTTGTCCTTCCCACGGATCCTATCAGATAGTTCCGTGGCGTCTTTTAATAGCTGAGCTCGGCGTACAATTTTCGAGTAGACCTGGATATCCATTGGCGCCAGCTGTGTGATATATTGGGGCCTGAGCCCATTTAGGAACCTCCTAGCTTTCATCTTCTCGGTGCTAACTAAGTGCTTAGCATACCGAGATAATCTAGAAAATTGGGCCTCGTACTCGGCCACTGTCAAGGACCGTTGCTTCAGTGCAGCAAATTCTGCAGCTTTCTTTTGTAGCTTCTATTGATTCCCACCAGCATCGGACATCCCTTTCCAACTGAAAGGTAGCTAATAAGACTTTATCTTGATCCGTGCACTGCATAACATGGAATATACGTTCCGTCTCCCTGATCCAGTGCTCTGCGTCGTCCGGATCAGTAGAACCCGTGAATTTAGGCGGGTTCATGTTTTTAAAGACTTGGTGGAGACTCCCTGCTCGTTGTGCTCCTCCTTGTGCTACCTGTTACAGCACCTGAGTCATGCCTTGAAGTGTACGCTGCATGTTGCGCCACAGAGCACGTTCGGCAGCCATCGTCCTACAATTACAATAACTAGATTAATACGTGATTTCATTTAGAAGCTAGCATTTTTATGTTAACTTTAACCCTTGGTTCTACCCAATCTCACCGGTTAAAGGTTAAACCTATCCTTGGACTTGGGTTTTCCTAGGAATTGAATACCCTAGGCTCCGATACCCCAAAAACTGTCACGCCCCGAGAGCGGAAGATACCCGGAGACGCGTGACGAGTTTATATCAATCATGTCAATCAGAGTATTAGTATATTCGACACCAAAATCACAGATGCGCAAAAGTAAAGATAACCCAATCCTTTATTCCTTCATAAGAATATGTCTATTACAAACCTTTGAAGTACTAACTAAAATAAAGGAAAAATACAAGGTTGACTCAAGAAAATATGAAAAAGACTAGATAACACGGGAGAAGCTCTATCTCTTTCACTCTTGATTTTCCCATCCGTTTGAGTTCCCTCATCGTCGGACTTACCTGAAAAGTAGGGAAACACTAAGTGAGCGAACGCTCAGTAGGAAATTATATCTCAAGAACTAGCAATGGGTTTAAGTAATTACATCTTTCATGAATGCACTATAGCTATGCATGCTCGCATAAAACGACAAGATAGAGAGAGTGTATAACAATAAGATAGCGACGAGAACTAGTCATGAACTTTCAAGAACTTATATCAAAAGATATCAAGATATTCAAGCAAGTGTATTCATCATGTCATGTTGGAATTTGGCTATCACGTTCAAGCACGCAAGTATGCAATTACCCTTTTTCGGGTCACGCAAGTCATGTAATATCAAGTCAAGTACAAGTACAAGATTTGTGGAATGTTCAATCAAGCTAGCCATGCACTTCGGTATAATGTCAATACCGTGATCAATCAACTCCCATGGGCACAAGTACTTTCGGGTGCTCCTCCCAGGACCAGATCGGGCCCTATATGCGCAGGTATTAATCATGTATTTTAACATCCACTTTTGTATATAGCCAATATGGAATTTTAAGGATAAAGCTTGTAGACACGTAGGATAGACTTTGATAGAATAGAGTCCAAAATATGACACTTGACATAGATAGGCGATAATAACGGTACAATCACGATTATCGATAAAAACTAGGTGGAATTGGTTCCCTAACTTGGGTACCATGACAAGTAAATGCCCACAAGTAGATGGTCACTCCTTTAATATAGAATTGAGGTCCACAAGAACATCATAACAAAGTTGTTATAGAATTGGGGTCTACAATAACATCACATTGATGGCATGCTTTCCCCGTTCATTAAGAAAATTCTCATATCATACTCATAGCATAATATGAGGGCCGGTATACCATGTTTCTATAGAGTGACATGGCAAAAATAGGGTGATAGATTTTTATGGTACAACCCGCTCAGTCGGCCTTGAGGGAATCCAAGGCTCGAGGAGTCTTATGGAGGTCTCTATGACTAACTCGCTAGTCCAAAGGAACGGAATGTCCAATGGAGAGCTTGTATGTCACTGAGAGTTAAGGGGGTAACGTTAAAATCTCATGAAACGTGGGACTATATTCACGGAGTGGAAATATAGTGCCAATATATATATACATAAGTATGAAACCCTCGGATAACACAAACAGTGAAAAAATAGTTTTACAGGAAAATAACGACTTTAGTTAAGTCATTAATCACGTAATTAACGCCTTACATAAGGGCGTTTCTTGAGCTTTTGACGACTCGTGAAGCAGTCGTCCAAACTATATTTCAATTTTTACAGAATTTCAATATTTCATAATTTTAACCAAAACGCGCCCTGGACAGGGGCGTTACCTCTCAATTAGCGCCCTGGTCTGGGGCGTCAGTTCAGTAGGAGATGACCTAGACAAGGTCGTGAATTCAAGAATTTACCAATTTTCAGATAATAAAATTTCAGGAAAAAGGTTACATGATCATGACAGGAAAAATAGCAGGATTTCACAGGTATACTCATGCAATATATTAGATTCATGGTTACATAGATATTAAATTTTAAACGTGGGTATTTATTAATTACATGTAATTGACGACTTCTGGGCAGGGCGTCAAAACAATAATTAGCGCTCTAGTCTGGGTCGCTTCTTTAAATTAGCGCCCTTGCCAAGGGCGTTTCTTTTTGAAATTACATAGAAAACATCTGAAACCACAATAAAACTATATGCATGCACGACCGATGATATTATTAAGATCTTAAGCTAGTTTGGGCTACGATCTTGAGAAAACCTACCTGATGGGTAATCTGGATGAAGTTATGTGAAGGTTTTGATAAGAACCGATGCTCTGTTCTAAATAGAGCCTCCTGAAGCAACTAGAACTGCACCCAGAAGATGGTTGCTTCCGAACTTAATCAAACGGCAGCACACCGAAGAGGATGCAGTGACGATAAGAGTTTGCTGAGAAGAGGAAAAACTCTTCTTCTTTACTGGTTGAAGAAGATGCAGTCGACAAGGACGATGCCGATGAGGAGCCTTTAGTTCTTCAGCACGTTGGAAAACTCGACAGGGTAACCTACAACAAAGATGAAGAACATTAATATTAATATTCTTCGTAACTATGACTGGAGGCAAGGGAAGAAGAACATCACCTGTTCTTCACGTACGCAGCAGCAGAGCTTCGACCAAATAGATTTTAGGGTTTGATGGACAAGGATTATTTATAGGGTTTTGGGGAACCCTAATAGAGTTAGAGTTTGATTAAGGGTTGCCTTGATAGAGTCCTTTCTATATTCTACTAACTCGTACTAATCCATAAACTTTCCCTGGATAGAGTCGAACGAAACTCGAACTGAATTAACGCCTTTCTATAGGGCGTTACTTAAATTAACGCCTTTTTGAACGTTGTTTCTTTAGTGAAACGTGTCTAAGCAAAGGGCGTTACATTTAATTGCGCTTTTATTTATTTTGGTCGTTGGAGAATTGACGCCTTGTCCAGGGGGCGTCCCTTTTGCAATTCACGCCTTAGCCAGAGGCGTTTAATTTAATTAGCGCCTTGAATCAAGGCGTTATTCACATTTTTGGTTCTATTTATTTGTTCCTCTTGATTTTTCTTTTACTTACTTAAATCTTTTAGCCTATTTTGACTAATTAAGAATTTGTTTATTCTAATTAGATTTATTTAAAAATCTTTATTTTTTCCAGGGTTGCTACATGGGTCGTCCTCTCCAACGCACCAAGAAGTGCTGATACGTGCCACTCCTAGTGGTCATCACCTTCTCATCCAGTATACACTCTATCCGCTCATGCTGTTGAGGTGACGGGGCTGAAAGTGGGCTCGCAAGGAAGGGGTCACTCACAAGGGGTGGAGAAGGCCCAAATAACTCGCTAGGAATCACTGTCGGGTCCCTATATGCGACTAAATCCGAGACATTGAATGTGGAACTGATACCGTAATCCTCTGGAAAGTATACAACATATCCATTGGACCCAACTCGCCTCAACACTCGAAAGGGGCTAGCATCATGAGCCTGTAGTTTCTTCACGGTCCCAGAGGGAAACTGTTCAGGTCTAACCCTGATCATGACATAATTACCCTCTTGGTACTCGCGGGGGTGTCTATGAGCATCAGCCCACTCTTTATATCATGCGTTGCTGGACTCTATATGGTGATGATGCAGACTCCGAATAAGCTTTGTAGACTCATACCTGAGTGAGTGCAGGGGTGGTCCTAGGCATCCAAACATGGACCTAGCATATGCATGATGCCTGCTCGCCTGGCAAACTTTGGGAGGACCTAGACATCCTAATTCACTCACTCCATCTCCCCTATTTGATGTTGGACATGATGATGCATGTAACTCTATCCAAGGGGAGGGTTTCTTCCGTTCCAAGCTTTTGAGCGTGGATGCATGCAAGGTGAGATGTTGACTGGCATGTGTAGAGGGGGTGTGATGATGGACCTCCTTGACAAAGTGAAGGGGAGAATATGGGTCGAGAGGCTCACTAGAGAGGGGATCGGAAGGGTCAAAGAAATGGTGACTCCTCTTGACAGGCCCCTTCACTATACTTGCCCTTGTTCGACGTTCGTCAAGATGTGGATGGTCACCTTCCGGCATTATGATAGATGGGGAAAGGGGCTCATGAGGAAGGCAAGGTTCCTCCCTCGGGACTGTAATACCATAAGAGGGGACAGAGTCAAGCTCATCGGGTATGGGAAGGAACAAAAGGACCTCGGAGGTGATATGACCTACGGTGCACATTGAGGTAATGGACCCCAAAGCATGGTACGTGAAGCTATGACTATGGAGTTGGTCAGACCCTAATGCCAACATACACGTCAACTCTCTTTGACAATCTAAACTCTTAATAAGGTCCTCAACATTTTCTACAAAGTCAAAGGAATGGAAAGTGGTGTGAAAGGAGTTAAGGGGTACTACTAGGAGTGCTGGTTCCATGGTTGGGTAGTAAGGGATTGAAACATCTAGAATTAGACCCTTCCTTAACCAGCTGGCTAAAGACTCTCCAATGATACGTCTGCCCTTGGGAGGCAAGAATGGCTCTAGATGAGGGTCGAAGGGTGAAGCATCTCCCTCTGGTGGGAAAAGGGAGTCCTCTATGAAGTGGGAAAAACCATGGTTCTCCATCGAGGGTATTGGGCCGAGACTGTCAGCCCTAACCTCCGTAGGTTCTGGCACGACTTCATCCTGACTCGAAGGTGGGCTAGGAGAAGTCGGTGACCCAATAGGAGTGTGCATCATGTCTAGTCTCTCCCTAAAAGTTTGTAGGAGTTCAACGAGGTGGGATCCCTCAGGATAGAGACGTTCAGGGAGACCTGCTCATAATCATGAGGCTTAGTCTTAGACCTAGACTCATACACAGGTAGAACCTTTCACCTCCGACTTTGATCATCTCGGTTGGAGGTGACAGGGTGGGATAGGTAGGTCCTTCTAAGCTCATTTTTCATGTCGTACCAAGTCTTGATGAGCATCTGCCGCCTAATGTCTCTCAAGCTCTCAACGCATCTCCACTTGTCCTTGGCTTCGTGCAAAAGCCTCTCCTTGGCAAAAGAGAATTGCATGGCCTCGGACATGGAGTAACACCCAAAATATCTATCCATGGCGGCTTCCCAAGTTAGGTAGTCACTCGGGACCTTGGAACCATCAAAGGTAGGGGCTTCAGGCCTAAGGAACGAGAGGGGGTGGTTCCCAAGCCCATGGGTGTATCACTCCTCCCTACTAGGCAGACCGTCATATCGCTTGGGGGACCGGAAATCCATGGGAAGACTCGGAGGGGGAACCTACGGAATGGACGTGCAGGACAACAAAGGGATGGGACTAGACACGACTTAAATGGCAATGCAAAGGATGGAATGCAGACTCGAATGCACCCTAGACAAACCTAATGCTCTGATACCAAAATTGATCCGGGATGCTATGCGGACTAGGACTCTATGCGATGAAGAGACTAAATGGGCAACTAAAACCAGAACCGACACAATAGATCAAGTAACGTAGGCTCGACACCTAAGACTCCCAAGAGAGAAACTACGCCAACAACAAGCAACACAAGCTCACAAGCGTCCCCAAGCGAGGGAAGCACGTCGATCCGCACGGTCGAGGAACCGGCAGAGTCTAGGGTAGACAACTCACATTCATGCTCGGGTCAAGTCATGGGACAGTCACACTATCTCACCACAGCAGTGATATAAATATGATAATGGGCTAAGAACCTAGCAAGCACACAAGCAATAGCTTTAAGAGAATATACGGAATGAGCAAGCAAGACAGAGTGTGGAGCAGTCGCGTACCTCCACGCTCAGGGCATGGGGAAGACTCCCGGCCAAATCGCACGATCCCCGGTACAAAGAGCTAAATAAGTACATTCCAAACACTGCCCACTCCTCGCAGGGAGGTAGAAGGCTACACAAAAAATCTGGGGACGTGAGAAGTGGGCTGACAGGCTGCGAGTGGACGAAGCGCGGCAACCATGAAATGCTGCGAACCGGTACAGTCAGGACAGCAACACCGGTCGGCCTGGTTCCAGTAGCGAGGAAGACATGTCACGGATGCCAAGGATGGAGAAAACAACCCTGACGATGCGCTGTAGCGGATGACAATCCTCCTGGAAGAAGACGGAAGCCGATGATGCCGGCTAGAACCTCTGGTGTAGTCACGAACGGGCAGGCTGAAACTGGCCGACCGGCGCAGGCACAGGTAACCAGCATAAAGGAAGGCCTGGGACGCGGCCTTCTGGTCGTCCTCTGATCACAAAATTTGGCATGGATGTAGCTGGGAATGTCCCTGAGATGCCCATGGAAGGTGGGTCGTAGCAGACGATGGTGACAGCCAGGGCGACTCAAAAAGCGATCACCTGTGCAGATTGGCCGGTCTGCAGTTAGCAGTACAGACAGAGAGGCTTCCTAGTGTAGTTTAGGGCTGGGATTTCACTAGGGAAGAGGGGAAGGATGTGGGAGGATGCTGGATGGGTGGCGGGGTCTCACGTAGTGGAGGTTTTGGGAGTGGGGAGTGGTGGACGGTGGGACTCTATTCTACAGATGTGTAGATAGATTGGGTAACAGAGATGGAGGGCAAGATTACGTGGGGCAAACGGGCTCAGAATTGCGTGAAATTTCTATAGTGGATGGTTTATGATGTAGGGAAGGTGTGTACCAATTCTCAGGTCGATCGGACAAGGGTTGGGGGTCGAGATGGGGTCTGTGGTCGCACTCTGTCCCCACAGATCTACACCGGTGCAGTCTGCATAGGATAAATAGGCTATGAAGGGAAGTGTGGCTACAGGGAGAGTTAGGGCGTGAAAATTGAACTGGAGTAAGGGAAAACGTGGGAAAAGCCATAGACAAAATTTGAGGATTAACAGAGATGGGAAAGGGGGCGAACCAACCAGACTACCACACCTCTGTCCAGTAGGCAGACACACAGGGCGCACACAGGACATCAGGGTACCACGAAGCCTCCACGCTGCAACATGAACACAAACGGGGTTCTCCGGGCATGGTTGGGCGTCGAGGACAATGATCAGATGCAGCACGAGCAGTAGAGAACCAGAGGGAGGGACCTTGGGCGTCGCACCCAAGAAGAAGAAGATGGGGAGGGGAGGTGGGAGTCGCACCCACAAGGAGAGATGGAGAGGGAGGGCCGCGGCCTTCTCTTGGAGGTTTCAACCAATTTTCTTCTATCATTCCTTAATTTCCAAAAAAGTACAAGAGATAATATATATGGGGAGGGGAAGAAAAACCCTAATTTCCCAAAAAGAAATCCTAAAAGAGTCTAATTAATTTAAAATTCAAACCACACTGGGAAAGGGGAGTGAAAATAGGAAACCACTAGCTAGATTTTAGGAGGTGGGCGCCCAAACCATAGGAGAAGTGGGAAAAGGGGGTTGCGCCCCCCATTTCAGCCCAAATGGGCCTGGAAGAGGGGCAAGGGTGCGTAGCCCAATGTTGAGTGCAACCCTGGGCGACCAACCCAATCCCCCATGGGCCTGAACCAAATGTGGCCCACTAGCCTAAATCTAGCCTGCTATGCACTAATATGACACTGATGGAGTCCAATTGGCCTCAAATCGGCCTACAAAAGTCCAGAATAAGAGAAATAAAAAAGACTCAAGCTCTTTGCTAGCTCTCCACGTCATCTCCAAGCCATAATGAAGTCTACAAGTCTCGAACAGCGTTACGTGTCCTGTAGTGTCGCTCTGCCGCGTCGCGCCGATCTCTAGCTCGGGTGTCCTCACCAGCTTGTGATTCCTACTTTAGAGGTCAAAATCAATGGGAGGATACTGCTAGGGGAAGCGTACATCCTAGATATGGCCGACTTGGATCTTATTCTGGGAATGGATTGATTAGTTAAGCACTATGCTCTCTTGGACTGCCGTCGGAAGAGAGTGATCTTTCAGGAGCTGGGGGAGGAGACATTGTTCTTCTAATGCCCGAAGAGCAAGTCTGGGAGAATGTTGGTATCAGCCATCAGGGCTTCCAATCCGATTAGCAAGGAATGTGATTATTTCTTGGCTAGTGTAGTACTTGAAGAAGGCACTGTCAAGATTTTGGAAGACTTGGACGTGGTATGAGAATTTTCTAATGTATTTCCTGAGGATCTACCGAGACTGCCACTAGTTCAAGAAGCGGACTTCCCTATTGATCTGGTGCCGGGCACTGCACCTATCTCCATCTCACCATACAGAATGGCTCTGGAAGAGCTTGCCAAACTCAAGAAGCAGTTGCAGGAGTTGCTAGACAAAGGCTTCATTAGGCCTAGTGTGTCTCCATGAGGAGCACCATTCAAAGTTGTGCGGAAGAAAGATGGGGCTATGCGGCTGTGCATTGATTACCACAAGCATAACTAGGCCACCATTTAGAACAAGTATCCTCTGCCGAGGATTGAGAAATTGTTTGACCAATTGTCATCTACTAAGGTCTTCTCCAAGATCGATTTGAGGTCGGGTTATCACCAAATCAGAATGAAGCCCGAAGATGTGTCGAAGATAGCCTTCAGGACTCGATATGGTCACTACGTGTTCTTGGTAGTACCATTCAGGTTGACCAATGCACCGGCTGTGTTCTTGGAGCAGATGAATCAGATCTTCCACCCTTATCTAGATTAGTTGTCGTGGTCTTTATAGACGACATCCTGATATATTCTGCCAGTCAGGAGGAGCATCGGCAGCATCTGAGAGTGGTTCTGCAGACTCTCATGGAGAACAAGTTCAATGCCAAATTCAGCAAGTGTAAATTTTGGCTAGACCAGGTGATGTTTCTTGAACATGTTATATCCGGGAACGGCATATCTGTGGACCCTGGCAAGGTTGAAGTAGTGAAAAAGTGGGAAGCGCCGAAGACAGTCATGGAGATTAGAAGCTTCCTTGGTCTGGCTGGATACTACCGCCGGTTCATTGAAGGCTTCTCCACCATTGCAGCCCCAATGACCAAGTTGACCAAGAAAGGGGCGAAATTTATCTGGTCAGAAGAGTGTGAAGATAGTTTTCAAATTCTCAAGGAAAAGTTGACTTCAGCCCCAGTGTTGGCACTCCCTCAAGGGAACGATGGCTTCACTGTTTATACAGATGCCTCCAAGATCGGCCTTGGTTGTGTACTAATGCAAAATGGCCGAGTGATCACCTATGCCTCGAGATAGTTGAAGGACCATGAGAAGAACTACTCCACTCACGACCTTGAAATGGCAGTAGTGGTCCATGCTTTGCGCATCCGGAGACACTATTTATACGGGGTCCGATTTGAAGTCTTCACTGACCATCAGAGCCTCAAGTACATATTCACCCAAAAGGAACTCAATTTGAGGCAAAGGAGATGGGTCGAACTATTGAAGGACTATGACTTCACCTTGTAGTACCATCCAGGCAAGGTAAATGTTGTGGCCGATGCTCTCAGCCGTAAGTTGATGGCGCTGAGCTTGCATCGAGAAGGGGATATGATGGAGGGGGTGATCGAATCACAACCCGAGAGAAGGAAGCAATTCTGTCTCTTGGCCGGGTTGTCTGCTAGACCTATATTTTTAGACAGGATTGCTGAGGTGCAATAGTAGGACGTGACATTACAGAAGTTGCTAAACAATGAGGACTTTCATGTGGGGATTGATGGGCTGATCATGTTCCGAGGAAGGATCTATGTACCAGATGACGTGGAATTGAAGAGGGTCTTGATGCAGGAGGCTCACAGATCAAAGTTCTCCATCCATACCGGAAGCACTAAGATGTTTCAAGATATGAAAAGGATGTATTGGTGGCTAAGAATGAAGAAAGACATAGCGGAGTTCGTGTCCAAATGTCTCACTTGTCAGCAGGTGAAGATTGAGCATCAAAGACCTGGCGGTCCTCTCCAGACCATTGAGATGGCACAATGGAAATGGGAACAAGTCACATTGGACTTTGTGACTGGTCTACCCATGACAAGAAGGAAGCATGATACCATTTGGGTAATTGTGGATAGATTCATAAAGACTGCACACTTTCTGCCCATCAACAAGCAGACTCGAATCGAATCCTTAGCGAAACTATTCATCACTGAGATCATTTGGTTGCATGGTGCACCTTTATCTATCATCTTTGACCAAGACCCTTGATTCACAGCGAGGTTCTGGAAGAGTCTGCAGTAGGCTATGGGGGCAGAGTTGCGGTTCAGCTCAACATTCCATCCTTAGACTGATGGGCAAATCGAGCGCACTATCCAGACTATAGAAGATATGCTGAGGGCTTGCAGTATTGAATGGAAGGGGAATTGGGATGATCATTTGCGCCTGATAGAATTTTCATACAACAATAGTTACCATTCCGCCATCGGAATGGCACCTTATGAAGCACTCTATGGGCGGCCATGTAGATTACCAGCGTGTTGGTATGAAGTAGATGATAAGGAGCTTTTCGGACCACATTTGGTACAGGACTGCTTAGAGAAGATATCTATGATCAGGCAACGACTCCTCACAGCCCAAAGCTGTCAGAAAAGTTATGCAAATCAATGACAGAGAGAGTTAGCATTTGCAGAGGGAGACCATGTGTTCCTAAAGGTGTCTCCCACCAAGGGAGTCATGCAATTTGGGAAGAAGGGCAAGCTCAGTCCTAGATATATCGGGCCTTTTAAGATTTTGCAAAAGGTTGGCGAGATGGCATATCGACTTGCACTTCTGCCTGCTCTGTCACATGTACATCTAGTCTTCCACCCCTCCATGCTCAGAAAGTGTGTCCCGGATGCCTCACATGTTAGAGAGTACGAGCCCTTGGAGGTTCGAGCAGATTTGTCATATGTGGAGCAGCCCAGTGAGATCATAGACTAGAAGGAACATGTGTTGAGGAATAAAACCATCCGGTTGGTTAAGGTGTTATGGAAGAATTGTCATTCCGAGGAAGCAACATGGGAACCGGAGGACAAGATGCGTCAGGAATATCCACAACTATTCGGAAAATAATCTTAAAATTTTCAAGTTAATTTTGAGGATGAAATTATTTTTAAGGGGGAGAGGATGTTAGGACCACCAATTAGGCATTGGCCTAATTGGGTACAATTCAGGCCCATTAACACAATGAACTAAAAATCTAAATAGAATACTGGAGGGATCTTTAGAGAATTCATAACTCAACCGAGGAAGGTCGTAATTAGGTGAAACCAAAGCCCATGCAACAGTCTTTGGGTAAAGAACAACTTGGATGAAGATTATAACTTCTGAAAAATAGGCCTAACAGGGGATAATAGGGAGTTTACGATAATAGGTCGAAACAGTTATAGAAAACATTATCCTCTGTTGACATAAGGACATCTTGGCCCATAGTGAACCAAATGTGCTGAAACCAAGTCCATTAGAAAGTTTGGGGCTCTTACCTGAACTCTTCTGTTGAGGTGGAAACCCAATTCGCACCAGAACCCAAGGTTCTGAGCCCATGGTTACCAACTGTCACGTAGAGGTGTGACTGCCGGGAAAAATTCAAACGTAATTATATAGAAATTCATAACTTCACTTGTAGTTATTTAAATGACATTAAACTAAGGTCATAATCTCGAATGGCATGCTAGCTACATCTTCTTTGTTGAGATCGAGGCCAAATTCTGCATGGATACTGGAGTTATACCTGAATTACCTCGGTCTACCGAAAGGTCACGACTGGAACGGGGGAAACTAAATGTTAATCTTGTGAAAATCATAACGTGATGGGGACATGAAAGCAAGGCCACTAACATTTTATTTGCATTTTTATCCTTGGGTCAATTGTATGGCAATTATACGCCAATGTGTTAGTCCTTAGGACTTAGCGGGTTTCTTTACAAAAGGCCATGTTGGCCCGGCGGGACCCCCACATTCTTTGCCATTGGGCCACCTAGGTTCTAGGGCCCACCTAGGCTGGTCTTTGGTCCATGGGAGAATATGGACCAAGGTAGAAAAGTCAATTTTCTCCTCTTCACCATGAAGGGGGCGCCCCCCTCCTTTAGTGTTTTTTTATTATAGTTTTAATTTGACCACATGGGAGAATAATCTCCTATCCCCTATTTGCGCCTCCCTAACCCTAGATCTGAAGTTAGTTTAGGCCTTTTATCTAGTGTTATATAATCCTTGTATTTCATTATTTTGAAGAATTAATGAGAAGAAAAAGCATTTTGCTCCAAGAGCCTTGGGCGCCCCTCTCTCCCCCTACTTGCAGTTGTGAGAGTTACAGCAAATTCTAAGGTGTGATGTTCTTCCTTTGGGAGTGATTCCCACTTCTATCTCTTCCTCTAGATGCGACTTCTAGCCACCACCGCCGCCGTCGCCGCCTCCGTTCATGCCGCCAACGAGCTGCCACAACCCCATCTTCATCCTACTGTCCAGACATGCGACCTTCAGAACTGAAGCTCAAAGAAAAGGTTGTATCTCAAGATCCAGCCATCTGATCAAACTGAGGTTTTGAGTGTTTGTTCCCCGAGTTTCCCCCTTTGCCCCCCTTCCCAGTCATTTCTTTCCACCACTGACAGTCTGCCCATCAGCAGATCTGTGAGATAGAACCCAGATCCATGAATTTTTCCACCCCCAAACCCATCTCAGAAAAATACCAAAATATTTTTGTGTGATCCTCACATCCCCCCTCTCACCCATAAAATCCCCAAGAGCTAGATCCAACGAATTCCCTTCGGTCAAAATTCATTTTCAGGCAGATCTCACTCTGTCCTGCTTCATCTGGATTCTGAGCCAGAAACAACTACAAAGCACAGAGTTTTTCATTTCGATCCAGACCGTTGGATAGATCTGAAATTCATATATGTCGAAGCTCTCTGAGTGTCCTTCGTAACGCTGCTAGTTTCGTCCTGATCCGACATCGGAGCTGGGCGTGGTGATTGTTCTCGTGGAAGGGCGCAGCTCTATCCCGAGATAGGCCAGCAAGAGCAGTCCGTCGGTTAATTCTTTCAAAAATACGCCGGCTTAGATTCAGCCACCGCCGAATTCAGCCATTGAATAGGAGCCTTCCACCGACGTCCCAGCCCGCCGCCTTGACTAGAATTCGATCGGAAGCCGCCGTCCCACCTGCCGAACTCTCTTGCTCCCCAGTGAGTTTGAATAGTGCCGAGTCGGACCAGCGGCCCGCCTTCGCCCCAAAAGCCCTTCCGACTTGCTGCCCGTCAACCCGAGATTGGTAGTCCCGGGTCCCACGTGTAGCCCTTTACCTCCCTGCGTGGAGTGGGCAGTGAAATTCATTTTTGTAAATTATTGATAGTTCTATTGTACTAGGGGTACGAGTCTTGGTCGGGATCATCTTCCCCACGCCCGGAGCGTGGAGGCATCGCCCCTAACTCTCTCGGTATTTTGCTTATTTCGTATATATTCGTATGTCGTTGCTTGAGTGATTGGATAATCTATCTCATTATATTATTTCAATCACCGCTGCGAGAGAGTGAGTATGACACGTCCCGTGAGTCGACCCGAGCATGAGAGTGAGTTTGACCACCCTTGACTCACTGCCGATTTCTCAACCGCGCATATCCGCACGCTTCCCTCGCTAGGGATGAGTTGCGAGCTAGAGTCCCAGGTTCACATCCGAATTGGTCTCGAGTTGCAACCCGTCCCGCATCAAATTGGTATCAGAGCATGGTTGAGTCTGGGTTAGTTTTGTCTTAGGTTTGCATTTCATTCCGATACCCGGTATATCAAAAGGTGTTCCCAGAATGATAGGTTACGCCTATTGGAAATGTAGCACACTTGTGTGAGTTTGATCTTCGGATCATACCTCCTTCACGTACCGGATACTGGTTGAGTCTAGGTTTGTATCCGAGTCTGCATTCCAACTTTGCATTGTTATTTTATGGTCGTGTCTTGTCCATTAGAGAGTCAGCCTGTCGTGTCACCATGTGTCTGCATGTCCAAGTACCCGCTAGCCCCATGGCGGTTCCCCGAGACCGTGTGTCCAAGTGGTCATCCCTAGTGGCCCAATTCGAGACTCTCATGGCCCGACCCCCGGGTCTCACCCCTATCATTCAACCACCGATTGACCCGACCCCTATGCCGACAACCGAGTCATTCCAGCGCCCTATAGTGTCCACTGCCATTCTACCTAATGGGTTGCATACGGAGATCGACATCATCAGTAGGGTGTCATTTAATTGTGTCTCCCAGGACATTGTTGAGTCTCTCTCTAAGACCGGGGAGATTGTTCCTAACGGTGGCTTAGCCTTCATAGAGTTCCAACGAAGCTTCGGTCCCGTTCTGTATCACGATGGAGCATGGTGCAAGATCGACACACTTGCTGGTCCATGCATCATTTTAGGGCATACTTGGTTGGAAGAGAGGAGATCGACCTTTGACCGGGATATGAGGACCTGCACCTTACACCCACCTCACTTACCCGGCGAGTTCATATTCCACGACGACGTTCACCTGACCACCTCCTTACCGCCAGCCACACCCCCCCAGCGGTCAGCTCCGCCTTCGGGCTCACGCCCGCCACCACTCCCAGAGCCCGCTCCTATGGCCCCCTGTAGTGGGAGTAGCCACGTCCCCGACTAGTGTCCTTCACATTCCCCTATCTTAGAGGACACTCATTCGGAGGGTGCCCCACCCGGGCTTATTCCCGTGAGTTATGAGGCTGACCAGGAGTTGGCAAAGGAGTACCTCGCTGAGGTTGAGGGGTTAGAGAGCGATGTAATAGAGCACCTAGGGAGCCAGGGTCTGTCAGTCACCCCAGCCTCACCAGACGACCCCGTGCCGTCACCCCTCCCAGCTTTCCTTGACGGACCTGACCAGCCTGCCACCTCTCTCTTGCTAGTCACTCCCGAGCAGCAGTCAGCCGTCCTTCTTTTGCTCGTCTCTCCTACAGTGGCGCAACCGCTAGTGACTATCGTACCACTGTCGACACCCTATGTTGACGTGGTATGGTCTGATTTCTGCCACGCGTTCAAGAGACAACGTCCGGACTTCCCATTTTCCATGTTCCACACCAAACGTCCGGATTACCTTCCCGTCACCTGCCTCCTCATCCTCCCGCACTTCCATATCCGTGGGCGAGTCTTCTCGAACCGGAGACGGTTGACGAGAGTTGAGACTCACATCATCAAAATGTGGGTCAGCCTATCTTTACACTTAGTGTACGTAGACGGCGTCCTCACTCTTCCCTGGTCTTCCTTAGTGCGTCCTGTGTGTTTGTCGTCAGTCATAGGAAGTTGTTAGGTTGTGTCTCTCCCTCTGTCCTCATTCCGCAGTCTATGAGTCTGTTTTGCTTATTTATACAGTTGATTGTCAAGTGCATAGTGAGTCTGCATACATCGAGTCGAGTTGGTCTAATGGAAGCTCGCAGTGTCAGTCCCTTTCGAGTGTGAGGCAAGTCGGGTGTAATGCGTACGTTGTAAACTTGCCTGAGGAATATGGGACCCAGGGGTGATTCCCAGTGTGTCTTTCAAGCCGTCTCCTTTTTTTTTATCAAAAACCTTTCCTAGGTGCATTGGGATGCACTGCTAGGAGGTGGATTTATTCATATAAAAGAATCAAGGGAATTACATTGTGCGGATGCTAGGCATTCCTAGCTTATCCAAACGGGCAAAACCTCTAACAACACTAGGAAGTTGCTGCTGTGAGGAAAAATAAAGATTACATTTGTTGGTGCAAGCTAGATTGGCCAACGAATCTGCCACCTTATTGGCTTCACGAAAGATGTGAGTGATAGTGTCAGTTGCCATGAGAAGGGTCCGGATTTCCCTCACATACTTCAAAATTTCCCAAGGACAGGGAATCTTTTGGTTGATAACTTGGACCAGGATTTGGGAGTCACATTCAATGGTGCTCGGGTGTGTAGTAAGGGTTCTCAGATATTTTAGACCATCCTGGAGTGCTCGAGCCTCTGCCATCATGCTGCTAGCTTGGTCATAAAAATGGGAGAAAGCCAAGATGATTGATCCATGTGAGTCCCTGATGACACCACCACCACCTAAAATCTGAGCTAGCTTGGAGGCACCATCGGTGTTCAGTTTAATATGAGGCCAGGGTGGGAATTGCCATTTGATGAGCTTCAGTTTTGGACTGTTGTTCCTGATGGCCTGAATTCCACATTCTGCTAGAACAGTTCTCCTTTCATGTTTGTGTTCCCGAAGCTTAGACAGTGCTAAAGATTGTCTCACCTGGGAGAGAATTTTTTGGATCATTTGCTGGATCTTAGGAGGCTTCCCATCATGGAGGACAGAGTTCCTAGCAGTCCAGATCTCCCACAGGCTAAAACCAGTTAGAGCAATAATGAAGAGACCAAATAGAGATGTACCAGCAGCACTTTGAATATTTTTGGAGATTAGTTCTCTGATTGTCCGACCACCAATCTCCAGGCCTTTGTTTTGAAAGAAGGACCATATGTTTACAGCCCAGTCACTGTTAAGGAAGAGATGATTTGTATCCTCTGCTTTATGGTTCTGGCAGCAATTGCATTTGGAGCATATAGGTATACCACTAGCTTTAACATTCTGATCAGTGGGCAGGCAGTTGAAGAATACTTTCCATATATGCAGTGAGATTTTGGTTGGAATCCAAGGGGACCAAATGCGTTTCCAGTTGGTATGCACCTCCATAATCTGAGAGTGTTGAGGTTGCATCAGTTTTTTATAAATGGAGGAGACAGAATAGCTCCCATTCCCTGAAAGTGACCAGATGAAGTGATCAGAGTGATGAGTTAAAAGGGATGGAGATAAAGTTCTCCTAATCTCAACTGGAAGGTGAAGTTCCAATGCAGCAGTGTCCTCCGGCCTTGGAGTCATAATGATGTCTTGAACAGTAGCATTAGTGTTGATGGTGCCATCAGTGCATATATAAGAAGCAAGAGTTCTGTTTCCCAACCATGTATCTAGCCAGAAATTGGTTTGAGCCCCATCACCCAGTATGACCCTTTGGTGCTCCAAGATGAGTGTTTTTGCTTTATTCCAGCTGTTCCTGTTGATTCCCTTCATGTTTTTGAAATTGACCTCAGAGAGATGTGTATTCTGAGTGTATTTAGCCCTGAAAAAGACTGCCCAAAGAGATTGAGAATGGAGTCCATTCCATAGCATTTTGACCCTAAGAGCAAGATCCATTTGTTTTAGGGACATAATCCCAAGACCTCCCTGCTCCATAGGTTTGCAAATAGAATTCCAAGATTTCCAGTGTTTTCGGTTGCCATAATTAGAGGAGCCCCAGAAAAAATTGGCAAAATATCTGTCCATCATTTGATGTATGCCTGCATGCAGAGGAGTGGAAGCCAGTATATAAATTGGAATGGATGATAGGACATGTTTGATCAATATAAACCGAGCACTCTGTGAGAGTAATCTAGCTTGCCATCCTTCTATACGCTTCTGAATGGTGGTAATGATGCCAGCAAAGAAAACATTCTTGGATCTGCCCAAAACCAGTGGGTATCCCAAGTACTTTTGAGGAAATGATTGTCTTGAGAAACCTGTTATATTTTCTGGTCTTCGGATGAGGCTGGGACTGCAGTTTGAGTGCAATAGAAAACCACTCTTGCTAGAATTTATCAGTTGCCCTGATGCTTCCTCATAAGTTTGTAAGGTGTGCATGAGTTGACGGAGGGAAGTGACACTAGCATTGGCAAAAATTAGTGTATCATCAGCAAATAAAAGGTGGGAGATGGATGGGCACCTCCGGGGGCCAGAATACCAACCCACTTTACCTTTGTCAAATTTGTCCTTTAGCAACCTGCTAAGTGATTCTTGGGCTAGAATAAAGAGAATTGGGGCAATAGGATCACCTTGTCTGAGGCCTCTGGTGGATTTGAAAAAACCAGTAAGATCTCCATTGACTGCTATTGAGAACCAACAGTTAGTAATCAAGCTTTCAATCATGTTAATGAACTGGGAGTCAAAACCAAATTTCGTCGGGACTGCAGCAAGAAAATCCCATTCAATTCTATCATATGCCTTAGCCATGTCCAATTTGAGAATGACATTGCTACCTCTGGTTTTCCTACCTAATTCTTGCACCATTTCCTGGGCCAAAGCAATATTTTCAATGATGTGCCTGCCTTTGACAAAAGTTGTTTGCTCCTTTGAAATGAGTGATGGCAAAAGTCTGCTCATTCTATTGCTGATGATTTTAGAAATGATTTTATGAGAGAGGTTGCATAAACTGATTGGCCTGAATTCAGAAATGTCAGTAGCATTGTTGGTCTTAGGAATAAGGGCTATGACAGTAGCTGTTATGCATCTTGGGAGAGGCTTTCTGTCAGTGAAAAATTCCTGAATGGCCTTTATGAGAGTGTCAGCAATTATGTGCCATGCATGTTGAAAAAAACTACCAGTATAGCCATCCGGGCCAGGGGCACTGTCAGGGGATATAGAAAAGATAGCTTCCTTTATTTCCACATCAGTTGGGACTGCATTTAACAGAGTGTTATCATCCTGGGTCACAATACAAGGAATGCAGTTCAGACTGTCCATATCAACATGATGTGGTTGGGAGGTGAAAGCAGTTTGAAAATGGGAGATAGCAATTTCCTTCATCTGCTGATGGTCTGAAGTTAGATTACCCATGGCATTCCTGAGACAGTTGATAGAATTTTTCCTTCTATTAGCTGAAGCAGTGGCATGAAAAAATTTAGTGTTCCTGTCTCTTTCAGCCAACCACCTGATCCTAGACTTTTGTTTCCAAAAAATTTCATGCTGTAAGATTCTTTCTGTGAGAATGTATTTGGCACTGTCTAGGGCTGAGAGTGTGTTAGGGCCTGGTTGCTGATCATAGTTGTGCTCGGCCTTTAACACCATATCTTCTGCTTCCATTAAATTTTTGTGCACATTTCCAAAAATGTTCTTGTTCCAATCCCGAAGGGTATACCTCAGGGATTTAAGTTTGAGAACCAGAGTAGTAATGGCAGAGGAAGCTAATGGACTAGTTCTCCAAGACTGCTCCACTGCAGAGAGGAATAAATCATGCTTAGTCCACATTTGCTGAAAGTAAAATCTGCTTTTAGTAGTGTATTGTCTAGCCAATTTAACCAGAAGGGGGGGCGTGGTCAGAGGCTTCTCTAGAGAGGTGTTCCACAGTAATAGGAAAAGAATGCATCCAAGAGTTATTGGTGAGGACTCTATCAAGTCTAGCCCAGATGCCATTGGAGCCAGCTTGCTGATTGTGCCATGTATATTTGGAGCCCATAAAACCTGCATCTATGAGGCCACAATCATTCATGCAATCCTTAAAGTCATTCATGGACCTGAGTGAAGGTATATTGCCCCCCAATTTTTCATCAACAGCCATGATACTGTTGAAATCTCCAGCCACTACCCAAGGGCCATTGATTTGAGAATTGGCATGAATGAGGGATGCCCATAACTGAAGCCTTTCCACTAGAGTACATTTAGCATAAATAAAGGATGCATGGAATTCAGGCAGATTGTTAGAAGTCTGTTTGATTGTGACATGTTGGTCATGCTGACATGTGATAACAAAATCCAACTGTCCTTTCCACATAATCCAGATGTGAGCTTGCTCATCTTTATTTGCTATACATTTCTCCATACCTAGCTTTTTGCATATTCTATCCATATTGCTATTATGAATTTTAGGTTCAAGAATGGCAATGCAGTCAACTCTGTGCTCTTTAATTAAGAGTTTGGCACGACCCACAGAGAGGTCATTATCGATACCCCTTATGTTCCAGATGAGGAAAGACATTATAGAAGGGTTTTGGATTGGATCTTGCCTTCAGATCCAATCCTCTTCATACCTCTGGTTAAGACCCCCGGTCTATCAGCATGTAAGGCTGTGGTGTTGTCAATCTCAGCTTGTAAGGCAATGTTATTCCTGCATTCTGTTATTTTATCCTGCCACTGGGGATCATGTAAATGATGTGCCTCCTGCTGCATACTGGAATTGGTATCAGTCTCCAACAAGTAGCTTTGGTTTCCAATTTGGACAGAGCTTATATCAGAAGGGGGCCTAGTAGTGAAGGAGGAGGAATTTATAATAGTTTTGCCTTTGTCCAACCTATAGATTGTCAGGTGATCAGTGCCCTGGGGTGTTGTAGTAGAGGATATTTCAGGATCATGTGTGGACAGAGTGTGAGTCGCCTGAGAGGAGGAGTCGACTTGTACCTGGGTGTGGTCCTCACTTTGCTTAGGAGAATTCTCCATGGGGGAGGGGTGCAACTCGAAAGATGGAGGGACAGTCTCCTCCTTTGAGGATTCATCCAGCTGCTGAAGGAGTTGAAAGGAGTTGCCAACCGGAATTGCTACTTGTTCTGTAGGTTGTTGCTTATGTGTGGCAGGGTGGAGATTTGTCGAGCCCACAGGAATCCAAGTCTTAGTAGGCTTGGCAATTGCAGTATCATCAGAAGGGGGTCTCTATTTTTGATTGTCAGTTTTAGCAATTGAAGTGCCTTGTTTCCTCGCGCAATCCTTTGTTTCATGGCCAATCTTGTGACAAGCCGAGCATAGGTGGGGTATGCGGTGGTATTTGATGCTCTGCCAGAAGCCAGGACCCCCACAATCGATCCAAATGTTTTCCACAAGAGGTTTTTCAATATCAAGTTCAACACAAACGTAAGCCTCAGCGGTGTGAGTACAGGCTAGAGTGGATTCATGAATTCGCAGAACCTTCCCAAGGTTGCTTGCTATCGAGCAGAGGAAGTCCTCACCATAAAAATTGACAGGAAGGGCTGGAAAACTAACCCATATCGGCAGATGGAAGGATCATTGTTGAAGTTGAAGTATGCTGTCCATCTGAAGAACCGAAAGAGAAAGCCTTTGACGTATATATTCTTCCGGAGCAGGACCTTCAAGAAATCTTCTTCCGACGAGAACCGCAGCAGGAGGTGTCGGGGATTAAGCGCACTGAGCAAGAAATCCTTCTGAAGATTTAGACGTTGGGCAAGAAAGCTCTTGGTCTCCGGTATCGACGGCCTACCATAGGAGCATCTGGCTATTATTGCGAACTCAAGAGGCTTGTAGGACTGCATTACTTCCTGTTTGGAGAAGAAGACCGCAGCATGGCCATCATCCGTAAAAGCTGGAGGCTTGATACCTATAGAGACCTTTGTTGGGGAGAGGGCGCGGGCTAGAGTTTGAAGGAAGGAAGGCTTTGGCGAAGCGAGAGGGGGATGGGGAGGGAGCTCGCCATCCCCTGAGGGGGGGGCCGCCATGGCTAGGCAGCCATGCAAACCCTAACGTGAACTCTCTCCCTATCGCCACTCACTAGTCCTCCCAAGTGTGCAAATTGTTCTATCCTACGTCAAGCCGTCTCCTCCTTTGAGAGTGACCCCGCCCCTGAGTGTCCACCACTAGCCACATTCCCAGAGCAGCGTGAGCATATGGAACATATACAGGATAAGTAGGTGACGACTACGAGGAGTGGAGCGTACCCGTGCTAGCAGGTACGGTGGAGAGCACGGTCCACATCCGGTGACACGGGGACCACCCGGGCTGATACTTGCGCAGCCGCACCCCTTACTCGACGGGGTCGAGTTCTTCCCACCCGGGGAGAATTGATGGGGACATGAAAGCAAGGCCACTAACACTTTATTTGCATTTTTATCCTTGGGTCAATTGTATGGCAATTATAAGCCAATGTGTTAGTCCTTAGGACTTAGTGGGTTTCTTTGCAAAAGGCCATGTAGGCCTGACGGGACCCCCACCTTTTATGCCATTGGGCCACCTAGGTTCTAGGGCCCACATGGGCTGGTCTTTGGTCCATGGGAGAATATGGACCAAGGTAGAAAAGTCCATTTTCCCCTCTTCACCATGAAGGCGGCGCCCCCCCCCCCTCCTTTAGTGTTTTTTATTGTATTTTTAATTTGACCACATGGGAGAATAATCTCCTATCCCCTATTTTCCCCTCCCTAACCCTAGATCTAAAGGTTAGTTTAGGCCTTTTAGCTAGTGTTATATAATCCTTGTATTTCATTATTTTGAAGAATTAATGAGAATAAAAAGCATTTTGCTCCAAGAGCCTTGGGCGCCCCTCTCTCCCCCTTCTTGCAGCTGTGAGAGTTGCAGCAAATTCTAGGGTGTGATGCCCTTCCTTTGGGAGTGATTCCCACTTCTATCTCTTCCTATGGATGCGACTTCCAGCCACCGCCGCCGCCGCCGCCGCCTCCGTTCGTGCCGCCAACGAGCCGCCACAACCCCATCTTGATCCTGATGTCCAGACCTGCGACCTGCTGAACTGAAGCTCAAAGAAAAGGTTGTATCTCCAAATCCAGCCATCTGATCGAGCTGAGGTTTTGAGGGTTTGTTCCCCGTGTTTCCCCCTTCTTCCAATTTACTTTTTACCTCAATCAACCCCTGTTTTCCCCCCTTCCCAGTCATTTCATTCCACCCCTGACAGTCTGCCCATCAGTAAATTTGTGGTATAGAACCCAGATCCACGAATTTTTCCACCCCCAAACCCATCTCATAAAAATACCAAAATATTTGTGTGTGATCCTCACATCCCCCCCTCTCACCCATAAAATCCCCAAGAGCCAGATCCACCGAATTCCCTTCCGTCAGAATTCATTTTCAGGCAGATCTCACTCTGTCCTGCTTCATCTACATTCTGAGGTAGAAATAACTACAAAGCACAGACTTTTTCATTTCTATCCAGACCGTTGGACAGATATGAAATTCACATATGTTGAATCTCTCTGAGTACCCTTCGCAACGGCGCTAGTTTCATCCCGATCTGACACCGGATCAGGGCGTGGTGATCGTTCTCGTGGAAGCACGCAACTTTGTCCCGAGATAGGCCAACAAGAGCAGTCCGCCGGTTAATTCTTTCAAAAATACGCCAGCTCAGATTCAGCCGCCGCCGACTTCAGCCATCAAAGAGAAGCCTTCCACCGACATCCCAGCCAGCCGCCTCGACCAGAAGTTGATCGGAAGCCGCCGTCTCACGTGCCGAACTCGCTTGCTGCCCAGTGAGTTTGAATAGTGCCGAGTCGGACCAGCAGCCCGCCTCGGCCCCAAAAGCCCTTCCGGCTTGCTACCCGTCAACCCGAGATCGGTACTCCTGGGTCCTACGTGTAGCCCTTTACCTCCCTGCGTGGAGTGGGCAGTGAAATTTATTTCTCTAAATTATTGATAGTTCTACTATACCGAGAGTACGAGTCTTGGCAGGGATCATCTTCCCCACGCCTGGAGCGTGGAGGTATCGCCCCTAACTCTCTCGGTATTTTGCTTATTTCGTATATATTCGTATGTCGTTGCTTGAGTGATAGGATAATCTAGCTCGTTATATTATTTCAATATATAGAAACCCGGTAAATAAAGATGAGAAATAAAATTTTCAATTTTATTTTATAATTAAAATTTTCATGAAATAGTTAAATTACATTTTTACTATAAGTAATAAACTAGATAAATACATTTACTTGAATTTACTTAAGGTAAATTGAAAAATAAAGGCTTTAACCCTTAGAGAAATCAAAGGAAGCCCAATAAAAGTTCATATAATGGACTATGATTACAATTGGCCCATTGGATAATCCATAATGGGTTGGATTAAAGGATTTATTAAAGGATAATTAGACCAAAATTCGTAACACATGTTTAATATGGTATTTAAGGGATTAAAATAACCCCATTTCTAGAAGATTGACATAAGAATCAACCCTTACCTAACATATAACTTTAGACCAGCCAAAATTATATTATTTTCACACCAAAAATGGGCTAGATTAAGAAGAGAAATTAAAATTTTCTTCTAAATTCAGACTTAATGGGTTAGGTAAAATTAGGTGAGGAATCTTGACAAAATTGGCCAAATTTTAGCTATAAATAGAACCCCAATCAACCCTCAAATCATCTTTGGAGGCCTAAGCTATGCTGGTGTGAAGATTGAAGGAGATTTGAAGGATGATTTGAAGAATCAAAGGCTTTTCTATTTATTCCAAATTATTTTCTCCCTTTCCATTGGAAGCAATTAAAGGTAGATATCTCTTAGGCTGAATTCTAATTAAAGCATGCTAGATTGTTCCTTTTTCAATGCTCTTTCTATTGATACCTTATTCATTAAATTTCATTGAGAAATGAGTGAGTTATAGCCATTTTATTGAAGAAGAATTGAAAGTAGCAGAAAAAGTGTCGACCCCTAGGGTCGACACTCGGGATCAAGTTTTCTGCCAAAAAAATCGAAACTTAGTGAAAAGTGTCGACCTCCCGGGTCGACACTTTTTCACGGCTGAAAAGTGTCGACCTCCCAGGTCGACATTTTTTCACGGGTGTTCTATTTTTAGAACAAAACCGCACACAGGGTATTGGGTCGACACTTTCAGCCCGCAAACAAAGGTCGACCCCAAGGGTCGACACTTTTCCTGACTTATAAATATATATATACATATATATAGTTACACACTACCGCGGTGCAGTGCGGTGCGGCATGCACAAATAAATAAATAAATATACTAAGATTTCGTATCCATTCAAATTCGACACACAACTCGATCCCACATCCTATGCCCCTTGGGTCCTGACCCAAGGGTGAGCTCTCCAACATATAAAGCCAGGGAAGTTTTTCTAACTTCCAATCTGTGACTAAAAATTAGCCACTATACAATAGGAATTATAATATTTGAAATCCACGTTAATTGTATGCATTTAGTCACCAAAAGTAAGGAAAGGTAATATTAGCATGTTTGAATTCTTACAGCATGTTAAAAAAATTATTTTTGTAGAATAAAATTATTTTTAGCATGTAAAAATTTATTTTTAACCATAATATTAGTAAATTAATACATAAAAATAATTTCCAGCATGTTAAAAATGACTTTCAGCATGATAAAATTATTTTATTCATACTGAGATATAAAAAATTATTTTTCAGAATGTCAATCTAATTTTTTTGCATGATAAACCTAGTTTCTTATTAAATAATTAATAAAATGATGCATGAAAATTATTTCCAGCATGTTAAAATTACTTCCAGCATGATAAAATTATTTCCAACATGTTAGAATTATATTTAACATGTTAGAACTATTTTCAGCATTAAAGCTATTTTTCAGCATGATAATTCTATTTTTCCTATCAAATAATTAGTAAATAAATGTAGAAAAATTATTTTGAGCATGATAAAATTTATGTTGTTATCAGAGAATTTCTGTAATCAGCATGGTAAACTTATCCTTATCATCCTATCAGTAAGTTAATGTATGAGAATTAGTTTAGCATGTTAAGTATTAATTTTAGCATGTTAAATATTAATTTCCAGCATGTTAAAAATTAAATCCAGCATGAAAAATTTATTTTTATCATCTTATCAGTAAAGTAACATATGAAAATTATTTTCAGCATGTTAAATTTATTTTTAGCAAGTTAGAATTATTTTCGACATAAAAATCAATTTTCATAACAAACTTTTTATTTTTATAATAATAAATCACCGTTTTGGCTAAACTAATGCATCTCTAATGTATAAAAACTTCATGAAAACATGTCTAAATACTTGTAAACCAAATGCACACAAGATTAAATCATGGAATTAAATTAATTCTATTAAACTCTACTTACTTGAATTTTCTTCCTAGTTACCGTTCTTTCTTGAATTCTACGACTTAATGTAGTTAAACATGATGTCTTAAAATTATTATTCACTCCTCTTACTACTTCTGAGATTTTGCCAGATCTGTACTTTTTACAAAAGAGCTTATTCTTGAAATTCATTGGCCATTGTGTTAAGTGGATGTCTAAACGTACTTGGGATCTTATGATCCACCGACTCAATGCCTGGCATTAATGGGGCCCGGTCTTGTCCTAGGAGGAGCGCCCGAAAGTACTTGTGTCCATGGGAGTTGATTGACCATGGTGTGACATTGCACCGAAGTGCATGACTTGCTAGATTATTTATGACATTCCACACTTCGTTATTGTACTTGTTTACTTGTTACTTGAAATTACTTGAAATTACTTGCTATATTTGACTTACATGAAATGGCCAAATTCTTTCATGATATCATTTACATGTTCAATATTCAATACTTGAAATTATCTTGGAACCTTGTTATCATGTTATTACTTAAAATTTCGTATATAATTTTCTACTTGCTATTCATGATCTTAAACACTTCTTGATTTACTTGGAAAAAAATGTCCAAAATGATAAATACTTAAATATTGCCTAATTATAGAGATATAAAATCCTACTGAGCTTTTTGCTAACCCTACGTTTTTGGTAAATTATTACAGGAAATGAAATTGAACAAGGGAATAGACAAGAGTGAAAGAGTGTTTTTCTTTTCCCTAGGATTTATGTAGGTCATTAGTGATTTTACAAGAATGTTGTATTTTGGAGTTTGAAGATTGTAATTACCTTTATGGCTTATGAATTAGTGATGTAAACTTCATTTGATGGAATAAAAGTATCATTTTCTCATCTATCTTTCTCTTTAGAAATCAAATTGTACATGCTCTAATCGACACGCTTGTTTACGACTCGCTCACGTTCCCGATATTCCGGGTCTGGGCGTGACAGTCTTTGTGGTATCAGAGCCTAGGTTATATAAAACCTAGGATTTCTTAAACATAGGTTTTCCCTTAATATAGGTATAGATCAATACCTAGAAATCGGTTAGGAACTTAAACTTTCCCGATAAGTTTGGGTAGAACCATGGGTTAAGTTTTAAAGGAAAAGAATTAATCAAGAAATGAATACCAAAATAAAATATTAAACCTTGTAATTATGGTTACAGGTTAATTCTTGCAAATGGCCGCCGAGAGAGCTCAAAGGTGCGAGATGCAATGCACCGTTCATGATTTAACCCAAGCCCTCCAACAGGTTGCTCAAGGAAGAGCAAACCGAGGAGCCGGAGATTTGCATAAGAATTTTCGGAGCATGAACCCTCCCAGGTTCGCCGAGTCTACGGATCCAGATGAAGCCGAACATTGGATTAATGAAATTGAGAGGATTTTTCGAGTCATGCAATGTGCCGACGAGGAAAAGGTCCTACTCGCTACTTTCCAACTAGAAAGGGACGCACGTGTCTGGTGGGAATCGATCGAAGCTACTTTACCGCACGACCAAGTACTATGGGAAGAGTTCATGGAACACTTCAATAACAAGTATTTCTCCGACCAAGTGCAAGAGAAGAAGGCCGCCGAATTTGTCGCTTTGAAGCAAATGGGTTTATCGGTAGCTTAATGTGAAGCTCAATTTTCAAAATTATCTCGATACGCCCCACTTCTCGTGGGTACCGACAAAATGAAGGCAAGAAGATTTCTCAACGGCTTAAGGCCACAATATATTACTCAACTCGCCCCGATGGATATTCAAACATATTCAGATATGGTACGAAGACCTCAACTCCTTGAAGATGTGACGGAGTTATCGGACTGTATCCGAGGAAGAGAAGCCAGGAGAGAGCAAGTTATGGGAGCCGGAAGTTTCAAGCCTTCCTTCAAGAAGAAAAGACCCAATGACAACTGTAACTTCAACGAGGACGGGCGTAATTTCAACAAAGGTGGGCGTAACTTTCAAGGGGACAAGAAGCTGAGGACATTCGACAAGCAAATTGTTCCTTTCTCTATGACATCAAATAAATTATGTAAATTCTACGAGAAGCCTGGACACAAAGCCGAGGAATGTTGGAGAAAGCTCGGCGCATGTCTTCGTTGTAGGAGTCGGGAGCATAGGATCCCGAATTGCCCTCTTCTCAACGAGCAAGCTCCACCACCGGTAAAGCTTCCTATTATTGCCAAAAAGTAAGGAAGACTTCAAGCTCTCATGGATGCGGAACCTACCGAAGAAGGAGGCGTCGTGGAAGGTACTCTTTTCATATACTCCCGGCCTACCTTGTCTTATTTGATACCGGAGCTACGCATTCATTTATCTCTAGAAGCTTTGCTGATCTTTTATCTATAAAGCATGTTCCATTAGATTCTACACTCATGGTTACTACCCCTATTAGAACGGGAACGGAAATTAAACATTTCTATCCTGATAGTGAAGTTCTAATTAGCAGTTGCAACTTTCTCGTTGATTTAGTATGCATGGAGATGGAAGGATATGATGTTATTCTAGGTGCCAATTGGCTATCTACAGATGGAGCTAGTGTCAATTGCAAGTTGGGTATGGTAACTTTCATGGGTTACCTCAACCTCTTATTTTCTGGTATCAGACATTCTAAACACTTGTCTCTCATTTTGGCCCTCAAAGTCGAGAAATTATTAAGGAAGGGTTGTGCCGGTTTCTTAGTTTCTATCACTATGACCGAGTCTACGAAACCCATTCTAAAGGACATTCCTATCGTTCAGGATTATTTTGATGTATTTCCGGACGAGTTGCCTGGTATTCCTCCGGAGAGAAGAGTGGTATTCTCTATTGATTTGATTCCGGGAGCAGAACCAGTTTGTAAAGCTCCGTATCAGATGTCTGCTGTCGAAATGAAGGAATTAAAGGATCAATTATTGGAGTTATTAGAGAAGGGATTTATCTGACCAAGCACTTCACCTTGAAGAGCTCCGGTCCTCTTTGTCAAAAAGAAGGATGGTTCAATGAGACTATGTGTTGATTATCAGCAATTGAATCAACTCACCATCAAAAATAAATATCCATTGCCGAGGATTGATGAATTATTCGACCAGATTTCAGGAGCTCGATATTTTTCAAAGATTGATCTCCGATCTGGTTATCATCAATTGAAGATCAAAGAAAGTGATATTCACAAGACTGTATTCCGGAGTAGGTATGGACATTACAAGTTCACCGTTATGCCTTTTGGCTTAACAAATGCGCCTGCCACATTTATGCAATTAATGAACAGCGTATTCATGCCATACCTCGATCAATTTGTGGTTATCTTTATTGATGACATTTTGATGTACTCCAAGTCTAAAGGAGAACATGAAGAACATCTCCAGAAGGCCCTTCAATTATTAAGAGATAGCAAACTTTATGCTAAATTAAGCAAGTGTGATTTCTGGTTGGAGGAAGTTTCATTTCTCGGTCACATCATTTCCAGGAACGGTATAGCCGTCGATCCTTCAAAAGTTGAGGCTGTCAAGAACTGGGAAAGGCCTACTAGTGTGATAGAAATCTGAAGCTTCTTGGGATTGGCCGGATATTATAGGAGATTTATCAAGGATTTCTCAAAGATCATGCTATCTTTGACAAGATTGACAAGAAAGGAGAATTCATTTATATGGTCCGAGGAATGCGAGAAAAGCCTTCAAACTTTAAAAGATTGTCTGACGACTGCTCCTATTCTCACATTACCTATGGAAGGAGGTGGATTCGAAGTATATGCAGATGCATCCGGAATTGGCGTAGGTTGCGTATTAATGCAACATGGTAAGGTCATAGCTTATTCCTCATGGTAATTGAAGAAGCACGAGGAAATTATCCCGTGCATGACCTAGAGCTGGCAGCTGTGGTCTTTGTCTTGAAGATCTGGTGACATTATCTCTACGGTGAAGTCTTTATGGTGTATTCTGATCACAAGAGTCTCAAATATTTATTCTCTCAAAAGGAGCTCAATATGAGACAAAGACGGTGGTTAGAATATTTAAAGGATTTCAACTTCTCTATACAATACCAGCCCGGAAAAGGCAATGCCGTAGCTGATGCACTTAGTCGGAAGCCGATGGCCTTATTATCCAGCATGATGGTTAAAGAATGTCATCTACTTGAATAAATGGCAAGTCTAGATCTCAATATGGAGGAGAAGGAAGGTGGAGTCTTTATTGCTAATATTCGACTCCAACCCGAGTTACTCTCAGAAATTAAGGAACGGCAAGGTGATGATCCGTTGATAGTGGAAATTAAAGAGAAATTAGATCAACGACCGGATTTTCTTCTGGCTGATGATGGAAGGTTATTATTCAAAGGTAGAACATGTGTACCGGACTTTTCTATCCTCAAGGGTAAAATCTTGGAGGAAGCACATCGGTCTAAGTACACTATACATCCCGGTGCTACAAAAATGTACCAAGACCTCAAGAGAACTTTCTAGTGGCCTAACATGAAAAGAGAGGTAGCCGAGTTCGTAAGTCGATGCTTGGTGTGTCAACAAGTTAAAGCCGAGCACCTCAAACTGGCTGGTAAACTCAAGTCTCTCGAAATACCGGAATGGAAATGGGATAGTATCGGTATGGACTTCATAGTTGGATTGCCGAAGACCTGAAGTGATTTTGATGCTATATGGGTAATTGTGGACCGACTAACCAAGTCCGCCCACTTCTTACCTATCAAGACTAAATGGACAGTGGATGTTCTATCCGCCTTATATATCAAGGAGATCGTAAGGTTGCATGGTATTCCAAGCTCTATTATTTCAGATTGAGATATGAGATTCACCTCTCATTTCTGGAAAGGTTTGCAATCATCTATGGGTACTAGGCTAAGATTTAGCACTGCTTTTCACCCTTACACTGATGGACAAACCAAGAGGATGAATCATATTATTGAAGATATGTTGAGAGCCTGCATGATAGACTTCGGTGGAAGTTGGCATGAACATTTACTGTAGACTGAGTTCGCTTATTACAATAGCTATCAGTCGAGTATACAAATGGCACCATTCGAAGCTCTATATGGCCGAAGCTGTAGATCGCCTTTATGTTGGAGCGAGGTTGGTGAAAAAGGATTGCTTGGTCCCGACATTATCCAAGACACAACTCACAAGATCCAGTTGATTCAAGAAAGATTAAAGGTCGCTCAATCACGGTAAAAGAGTTATGCCGACAATCAGAGGAGAGACCTTGAATTCCAAGTGGGGGAGCATGTATTTTTTAAGTTCTCACCCACACGAGGAATTAGAAGATTCGGCATCAAGGGAAAGCTGAGTCCGAGATTTATTGGCCCTTTTGAGATTATGGAACGAATCGGCGAGGTGTCGTACAAGCTGGCTTTACCTCCTCAACTGGCCGGTGTACACGATGTCTTCCATGTATCAATGCTAAGGAAGTACGTGTACGATCCTTTACATGTGATTCAATTTGAAGAATTGAAGCTGCAAAAGGACTTATCATATAAAGAAAGACCGATCAAGATATTAGATCAGAAACTACACCAACTGAGGAATCGGGCTATACCGATGGTGAAAGTCTAATGGAGCAAACGTGGATTCGAGGAAGTCACATGGGAGTTAGAAGAATCTATCAAGAAGAAATACCTGGATTTAATCTCAGGTTAGAATTTAACCTTTCAATTCGAATTTTTGAATTTTAGTAATATAATGTGAATTTGGAGGACCAAATTCTTTTCAGTGAGGGAGGATGTAGAAACCCGGTAAATAAAGATGAGAAATAAAATTTTCAATTTTATTCTATAATTAAAATTTTCATGAAATAGTTAAATTACAATTTTACTATAAGAAATAAACTAGATAAATGTATTTACTTGAATTTACTTAAGTTAAATTCAAAAATAAATGCTTTAACCCTTAGACAAATCAAAGGAAGCCCAATAAAAGTCCATATAATGGACTATGATTACAATTGGCCCATTGGATAATCCATAATGGGTTGGATAAAAGGATTAAAGGATTTATTAAAGGATAATTAGACTAAAATTCGTAACACATGTTTAATAGGACATTTAAGGGATTAAAATAATGCCATTTCTAGAAGATTGACCCAAGAATCAACCCTTACCTAACATACAACTTTAGATCAGCCGAAATTACATTATTTTCACACCAAAAATGGGCTAGATTAAGAAGAGAAATTGAATTTTTCTTTTAAATTCAGACTTAATGGGTTAGGTAAAATTAAGTGAGAAATCTTGACAAAATTAGCCAAGTTTTGACTATAAATAGAACCCCAATCAACCCTCAAATCATGCCTGGAGGCCTAAGCTATGCTGGTGTGAAGATTGAAGGAGATTTGAAGGAAGATTTGAAGAATCAAAGACTTTTCTATTTATTCTGAATTATTTTTCCCCTTTCCTTTGGAAGCAATTAAAGATAAGTATCTCTCAGGCTGAATTCTAATTAAAGCATGCTAGATTGTTCCCTTTTTAATGCTATTTTCATTGATACCTTATTCATTAAATTTTATTGAGAAATGAGTGAGTTATAGCTATTTTAGTGAAGAAAATTGAAAGTAGCAGAAAAAGTGTCGACCCCTAGGGTCGACACTCGGGATCGAGTTTTCTGCCAAAAAATCGAAACTTAGTGAAAAGTGTCGACCTCCCGGGTCGACACTTTTTCACGGTTGAAAAGTGTCGACCTCCTAGGTCGACACTTTTTCATGGGTGTTCTATTTTTAGAACAAAATCGCACACAGGGTATAAGTGTCGACCTAATGGGTCGACACTTTCAGCCCGCAAACAAAGGTCGACCCCAAGGGTCGACACTTTTCTTGACTTATAATATATATATATATATATATATATATATATATATATATATATATATATATATATATATAGGTACACACTTATATGAAAAATTGATATCTCACCACACCTCACCTCACCCCCGCACAAATAAATAAATATACTAAGATTTCGTATCCATTCAAATTCGACACACAACTCGAGCTCACATCCTATGTCCCTTGGGTCCTGACCCAAGGGTGAGCTCTCCAACATATAAAGCCAAGGAAGTTTTTCTAACTTCTAATGTGGGACTAAAAATTAGCCACTATACAATAGGAATTATAACATTTGAAATCCACGTTAATTGTATACATTTAGTCACCAAAACAAAGGAAATGCAATATTAGCATGTTTGAATTCTTACATCATGTTAAAAAATTATTTTTGTAGAATAAATTTATTTTTAGCTTGTAAAAATCTATTTTTAATCATAATATTAATAAATTAATGCATGAAAAAT
Source organism: Amorphophallus konjac (assembly GCA_022559845.1). Taxonomy (NCBI): domain Eukaryota; kingdom Viridiplantae; phylum Streptophyta; class Magnoliopsida; order Alismatales; family Araceae; genus Amorphophallus; species Amorphophallus konjac. Next base: position 233,830 of record JAHNEJ010003381.1, on the reverse strand, counting down.
ATTTCTAGCATGTTAAAAATGACTTCTAACATGATAAAATTATTTTATTCATATTGAGATATAAAAAACTATTTTTCAGCATGCAAATCCATTTTTTTGTATGATAAACCTAATTTCTTATTAAATAATTAGTAAATTGATGCATGAAAATTACTTCCAGCATGTTAAAATTACTTCCAGCATGATAAAATTATTTCTAGCATGTTAGAATTATTTTTAGCATGTTAGAACTATTTTCAGCATATTAAAGCTATTTTTCAGCATGATAATTCTATTTTTCTTATCAAATAATTAGTAAATAAATGTAGAAAAGTTATTTTCAGCATGATAAAATTTATGTTATTCTCAGAGAATTTCTGTAATCAGCATGGTAAACTTATCCTTATCATCTTATCAGTAAGTTAATGTATGAGAATTATTTTAGTTGGTTAAGTATTAATTTTAGCATGTTAAATATTAATTTTCAACATGTTAAAAATTAAATCCAGCATGAAAAATTTATTTTTATCATCTTATCAGTAAAGTAACATATGAAAATCATTTTCAGCATGTTAAAATTATTTTCAACAAGTTAGAATTATTTTCGGAATAAAAAATTATTTTCATAACAAAATTCTAATTTTTATAATAATAAATCACCGTTTTGGCTAAACTAATGCATCTCTAATGTATAAAAACTTCCTGAAAATATGTCTAAATACTTGTAAACCAAATGCACACAAGATTAAACGATGGAATTAAATTAATTCTATTAAACTCTACTTACTTGAATTTTCTTCCTAGTTACCGTTCTATCTTGAATTCCACGACTTAATGTCGTTAAACATGATGCCTTAAAATTATTATTCACTCCTCTTGCTACTTTTGAGATTTTGACAGATCTGTACTTTTTACAAAAGAGCTTATTCTTGAAATTCATTGGCCATAGTGTTAAGTGGATGTCTAAACGTACTTGGGATCTTATGATCCACCGACCCAATGCCTGGCATTAATGGGGCCCGGTGTCACGCCCCGAACAAGGCGGAAATATCGGGACGTACAGTTAGGGACACGCTGGCAAGAGAGAGAGGAAAAACTAAATAATACACAAGTGCTACAAGATGGAAATACTAAATGATCATTAACAAACCACCACTGATACAATAACCTCATGTTCAACTTACTACAACTGGAATAACAACCACTAAAACTCAATAACATGGCTGAGACTAAAAGCTCTCCAAAACACAACTAAAAGTAAGATATCACACTACTAACACACTAGAACTGATACACTCAAGACATCACTCCTGCCCTTCCCCATCGGTAAGTGCGTCACCTGAACAGCCTGGAAAAGGGGTAAAACACAACTATGAGCTAACGCTCAGTAGGAAATAACAGACATGTATAAGTGATTAACAGTTTAATTATATTTTAAAATATCATGCTACAAATGATAAAACAATAAAAAGATAATGATGATATCACGAAAACAAAATTCAAAGATCTTGCAAGGTCAAGAAATATAATGAATAGAATGGTAAGACAAGAATTTACTACAGGAGATAACGATAAAAAGTAGTTGGCCATATCAAGACAATTCAAGTCATGTCAAGCACGTATGTAATTTCATTTCCACGTCCAAGTAATAAACAAGTAAAGTAACAACAAGTAGAGTATAGAACAGTGAAGAGTGGAAAGTGAAAGTAGTAGAAGGTAATGTAGAGAGTAGTGTAGAGAGTAGTGGACAGTCCTAGATTTAACACATGTCAAGTATTGGTGCCAAATGCCACACCTAGTCATTCACCTCCCCGGGGGTACACGTAGTGTTCGGGCGCTCTTCCCAAGACTAGACCGAGTCCTTAATTGTTTGCCAGGCATTGATTTCTTTGGATCAAAGATCCCACGAATCTAGACTTCCACAGTTTATGGTCAGAATTCCAAGGTTTAAACTAAGTAGCAATAACAACTTCAAGTAGGAAAGAGATTCATTTCCAGAATTTCAAGGTAAGTATAATCATCAAGGAGATCGAAACCAAGTCACAACAAGAGTAAATCGTGCTGCGCTGCTGTAAAACAGCAGCAATCAAACAAGCTAATCAACATATTAATCCTAATCACCAAGTTAAGATATCATGATTAACCATTATCATTTGTATTAGCCAAAGAGCCAACAAGCTAGAACAAGTTGTCAAGGTAAAGAACAAGCTCTCACAGCGGTGAAGTAGAATGCATTATCAGGGGCTTTAATTACACCATTAATCATTAATTAAGTGAGTTTCTATTTAACCAATGTAAGTGTTGTAATAGAGATAGTAAACATCGTGTTTTGTACTATGTTTGCGAGAAAGGACCAATGCAAATTGAAATCAAGGGGGGTACATGAATAGGTCAAAACTTCTTCAAAAATATAATTTCAATGGGTCTTTGTTAAATGGGTTGATTCCCCACTGATTCGGATCCATCTTCGGTTCGAAAAACGAAGAAAATCGGGTTTCTGGTGTACGGGTCGACCCTTGGGGTCGACTCCCGAAAAATTGGGGTCTGGAAGCAGGATGGGTCGACCCCTGGGGTCGACCCTCGGGCTGGGCCGCATGGGTCGACCCCTGGGGTCGACCCTCGGGCTGGCCTGGGCTGCCAGGTGATGGGTCGACCCCTGCAAGCCCAGAACCGGCCGGGGGCTTCCGAAAAACGCATGAACTCGCCCAAATGGGGTCCAAATGAGTTGAAATCAAAACCACATGCCATAGGAATCTTGCTAGACATATTAGGGTCATAAAACTACAATTTGGAAACACGAATTTCATCAGAATTCACAAGAATCACAACCTATTCTATGAAGAACACAAGGAGACCTAGTTCAGGACATACTTCCACTAAATCGTCAAATTCTCTCGATATACAAAACCAAATTTGGGGATTTTGGTGTCAAAAGAAAGCTAACTCGATCATGAATCCAATCATATATAATATGCTACATGAAGATCAAGTTACGTGACTCAAAATGAGCCCGTAATCAAGCTCTGACTTAAGGAACACTATATGAATCATGTTCTAAACATGTTTCTACAAAAATCGAAATTCACGATGCATGCTCAATGGAATTTGGGGCTTTCTACGTTAAATGAAAGATAATAACATACTGATTACTTCATGTAAGTTAATTAGAGTTTGGTTGTTAGATCCTACCTCAAATCGGAGAGAGAAAACTCAAATCCTAGGATGAAGAACACTTGGACAGCACCTCACAAAAAGCTCGATTTCTCCACGGATACCTAATGAAAATTGGGGCTTTTGCCACCAATGGATAGAGCTCGATGAGAGGAACAACTTGCTATACTCATGATCAAAATTTGGTTTAGAAATCCTACCTCAATCGATGGATCAAAGAAGGATGAAGGGAAGCCAACGGCCTGCTGACCCACCTCCACAATTCGAACTAGATCTCTCCAGATCTGAAACTTCAGCGAACCCCACAGCAGCCAAATGAAAGAAGACTCGTAGGGCTTCATTTTGATAGCTCATAGAGCTTCTGGAGCCTTCTGAGTTGGGAGTATTCGCTGCTGCAAGCTACGTGTTTAGAAACGGCGCCGAAATCTTTGACTTGACCAAACTATGTCGGCAGCACGTTTTGGGGCTAAGTTTACCTCAAATTGATTGAGGGTAAATGTTCCTTATATTGTGGCCTTCCATTTGCCACTGATTTCAGATCATTTGGTTGAGAATTGAGGTCAAATTTCGTGTTTTAATCTAAGGGTTAGGTATGGGTCAAAAGTGTGCACTTTTGGGTTTAAACTCTAAATAGATCTTACCACGGATTTACAATGGCTTAATGCCATAAGGAAAAGTTGTTATCTACCTCGACCTTAATCTATTTACTATTTTTACATATTTTTCTAAGGTAGTCGGATTATTACTTATACTATTCCGTAAATAGTTAAATGTTAAGTTCGGCAAACTAAGTTCACTAATTCGGCATAATAAATGATTTTCTTAGGCTTAAATGTAGAAGACAAACTTGCTAAACAAAATTAATTCTACAAGATGTGATTTTTGGGGATTTTTAGAAAATAGTTTAAAAATGACTTATTCTATTAATTAATTAATTAATCTAATTAATTTGGATAATTCTCATTAATTCGAATAACTTCAAATAAATTCCAAATAATTACAAATAACTTATTAAATAAATTTCTAAAGAATTTGGGGTCTTACATCCTCCCCTACTTAAAGGAATTTGGTCCTCTAAATTCACTGCACTAAAACTAAGAGTAGAAAAAGATCGCTCACCTAGAATAGATCGGGATACCACTTTCGCATAGTCTCTTCAGACTCCCATGTAGCTTCTTCGGTCCCACGCCGACTCCACTGAATCTTGACCATCGGTATCGAACGATTCCGGAGTTACTGTTGCTTCCGGTCCAGAATCTTGACAGGTCTTTCCTCATAGGTCAAATCTTCCTTCAGTTCAAAATCCACCTGCTGAATGATATGAGTGGGATCGTACACATATTTCCGCAACATAGACACATGGAAAACATTATGTACGCCAGACAAATGTGGTGGTAAAGCCAGTCTGTATGCCACCTCTCCCACTCTATCTAGAATCTCGAATGGACCAATGTACCTCGGACTCAGCTTGCCATGAATGCCAAATCTTCAGATCCCTCTCGTCGGAGAGACCTTTAAGAACACATGCTCGCCAACCTGAAATTCCAATGCTCTCCTTCTGTTGTCGGCATAACTCTTCTTTCTTGACTGGGCTACTTGTAACCGGTCTCGGATAACACGGATGTTCTGTGATGATTCCGTAACAAGATCTGGTCCAAGCCACTGTTTCTCACCTACCTCGTCCCAACACAACGGGGAACGACAACTTCTACCATATAGTGCTTCAAAAGGAGCCATCTGAATGCTAGACTGATAGTTGTTATTGTAGGCAAATTCAATTAATGCCAAATGCTCACTCCAATTTCCACCAAAATCAATCATGCAAGCTCGCAACATATCTTCCACTATCTGATTGGTTCTTTCAGTCTGTCCATCTGTCTGTGGATGAAAAGCAGTACTGAAATTCAGACGAGTACCCAAAGACTCTTGCAGTCCCTTCCAGAAATGTGAAGTAAATCTGGGGTCTCGATCAGATACTATATTCACTGGGATACCATGCAATCTCACCACTTCCTTTATATACAAGGCAGCCAATACATCAATCGTCCACTTGGACTTAATTGGTAAGAAATGAGCCGACTTTGTCAATCGATCGACAATCACCCATATCGCATCAAATCCACCACGAGTCCTAGGTAGACCCATAATGAAATCCATGCCAATGCTTTCCCACTTCTATTGGGGTATGTCGAGTGGTTTCAATTTCCCTGCTGGTCTGAAATGTTCGGCCTTAACTTGCTGACATACCAAACATCTGCTCACAAAATCTGCAACTTCTCTTTTCATATTCGGCCACCAAAAGGCCCTTTTCAAATCTCGGTACATCTTAGTGCCTCCAGGATGAATGGTATATCTGGATCTATGAGCTTCCTCAAGAATTTTGTTCTTTATTGTAGCCTCATCCGGAACACAAGTTCTGCCTTTAAATAATAATCTACCATCATCGGCCAACATGAAATCAGGTCTGCTGCTCAAGTTTCCCTTCATCTCTACCAACTCGGGATCATTATCTTGCAAGGACTTGATCTCTATCAACAATTCAGGCTTAAGTTGGATCTGAGCAATCATGACCCAATCATTGTCGATATTAAGATCTAGACTAGATAATTGTTCCAACAACCTCCATTCTTGTAACATGAGACTTGACAATCTAGCTACCGGCTTCCGGCTTAAAGCATCTGCCACAACATTACCTTTGCCAGGATGATACTCAATCGAGAAGTCGAAGTCTTTCAAGTACTCGAACCATCTCCGCTGCCTCATGTTGAGTTCCTTTTGAGAAAATAAATACTTCAAACTCTTATGATCTGAAAACACTGTGAAGGTTTCTCCATACAAGTAATTCCTCCATATCTTCAAAGCAAACACGACTGCAGCAAGTTCCAAATCATGAACATGATAATTATCTTCGTGCTTCCTCAACTGCCTAGAGGAATAGGCAATCACCCTCCCATGCTGCATAAGTACACAGCCTAAGCCAATACCTGATGCATCAGTATAAACAACAAATCCTCCTTAGCCAGAAGGTAAAGCCAAAACAGGTGCAGTAGTCAAACACTCCTTCAGAGTCTGAAAGCTTCGCTGACAATCATCTGACCAATCAAACTTATTCTCCTTGCGGGTTAATCTTGTCATAGATACTGCAATCTTGGAGAAATCTTGAATAAATCTTTGATAATAACCTGCCAGGCCTAGAAAACTTCTAACTTCTGTCACACTGGTAGGCTGTTCCCAATTCTTCACTGCCTCAACCTTCGAAGGATCAACGAAAATACCGTTCTTCGTAATGATATGTCCTAGAAAGGACACCTCTTGCAGTCAGAATTCACACTTACTGAACTTAGCATAAAGTTGATGATCTCTCAACAATTGCAATGCCATCCTCAGGTGTTCAGCATGCTCCAATTCACTCTTGGAATAGATCAAGATGTCATCAATAAATACCACGACCCACTGATCAAGATAGGGCCGAAATACATCGTTCATCAACTGCATGAAAGCCGCTGGTGCATTCGTTAGACCAAAAGGCATAACGACAAACTCAAAATGACCATACCTGCTGTGAAAAGCCGTTTTATAAATATCCTCTTCCTTAATCCGCAACTGGTGATATCCAGATCGAAGATCGATCTTAGAAAAATATTGAGCTCCTGCTATCTGCTCAAATAGTTCGTCAATCCTAGGCATGGGATATTTATTCTTGACAGTCTGCTGGTTCAATTGCCGATAATCAATGCACAGCCTCATCGAACCATCTTTCTTCCTGACAAATAGTATAGGGGCTCCCCACGGAGAAGTACTAGGACGAATAAAACCCTTCTCGAGCAATTCCATCAGTTGCTGCTTCAATTCCCGCAGTTCCGCAGGAGACATACGATAAGGAGCCTTGGAAATAGGAGATGTGCCAGGAATAAGATCAATAGAAAAGATAACTTCCCGCTCAGGCGGAAGTCCTGGTAGTTCCTCTGGAAAGACATCAGGAAAATCTCAGACAACAGGAATGTCCTTAATCTCCATCTGCTGCTCAGGAGTTGCACAAACAAAGGCTAGAAAAGCCTCACACCCATGCCTCAAAAGCTTATCAGCTCGAAGAGCCGAGATGAGCGGTACGGAGTTATGGTGCTTGACTCCCGTAAAAGATAAACCAGAATGTCCAGTAAAAGTCACTGAGCTAGAACTACAGTGAACATTGGCCTCATACTTGGCCAACCAATCTGCTCCTAGGATTACATCATAATCCTTCATATCCATGCAGACCAAATCTACTGGAAAGTTCTGTTCACCAATCATAACCTTACTAGAAGGATAGAAATACTGGATTGTTGATCTAGTGCCAATAGGGGTTGAAATCTCTAACGGAGTATTCATCAAAACAGGTTCCACAACTAATGACTTAGCAAATCTCCGTGAAATAAAAGAATGTGTTGCACCAGTATCAAAGAGAGCAAATGCGGGCTTATCGATTATAGTAAGGGTACCTTCGACGAGTCCACCATCATCAGAAATCCCAGTTTCATCTGCATGTAAAGCTTGAAGCTTGCCTTGTGGTTTCTTGAAGACTAGAGGTTTTGCCGGTGTAGCTTGTTCCGATATGAGAGGACAATTGGGGATACGGTGCTCCTTGCTTCCACATCGCAAACAGGCGCCTAGCTTGCGCCAGCACTCCTCTATCTTGTGACCCGGACGATCACAATAGTTGCACACGCCCTTGAATGGAACAATAGGGCCAGGCTTCTTATCTTCATGCCTCGGCATCTTGCCCTTCCACGATCCGGACCCGCTCCACGAACCAGGTCCACTAACAGGCCTCTTCTTGGTATACCCGGGTTTGACACTCCCGGAACCCGTAGGTAATTCTTTCTTGGTGCCTTTACCACGGATTCTCTCCGTCATCTCAAGAGTATCCTCTAGAACTTGCGCTTTCCTTACCACCTCAGAATACGTGGAAATCTCCATCGGTGCCAATTGGTTGATATAATGAAGCTTCAATCCATTGAGAAAGCACTTCGCCTTCATCTTCTCGGTGGAAATGAGATGTGTAGCATATCGAGAAAGCCGTGCAAATTGAGCCTCATACTCTGCCACGGACAAACCTCGCTGTTTCAAGGCCGCAAACTCTGCCGCTTTCTTCTCTTGCACTCTATCAGAAAAATACTTGCTGTTGAAGAATTCTTCGAATTCTTCCCACATAACTTGCCGATCACCGAGAGTTGCCTTGATAGAATCCCACCAAGTACGTGCATCATGTTCCAGTTGAAATGTGGACAAAAGGACACGCTCCTGGTTGGTGCATTGCATAACTTCAAAGATCCTCCCCATCTCATCTAGCCAGTGCTCGGCTTGGTCGGGGTCAGTCGAACCAGCGAATCTAGGCGGATTCATTCCGCGGAAGTTCCGGTATAGATCACCGGTGCCATGCGGTGCCGCTCCTGCCTGAGCTACTTGCTGAAGGGCCTGAGTAAGGCCTTGAACCGTACGCTGCAAGTTCCTCCATTCAGCACGATCAGCTGCCATCTACATGAGAAATAGGTTACTTAGGTCCAATAAGATAGATAAAGCACGATTAAGGAACGAACTTAACCCAAGTTCTACCCATTCTTACCAGGTCAGGTCTTAAACTTTTACAAGGTTAGGGATCTAGTGCACCTAGACACGACCAAAAACTCGGTACCTGGCGGAGGTAATCGGTCCGAAGACCACTCGCGCAAGTGTGCGACCTTCCCGATAGGCGTAGCCTAACGTTCGGACAACACCTTTTGATATACCGATTATTGGGATGCAATGCAAGAAAACCTAAAACTTAGGAAACCTAGGAATGTGAAACCTAGGCTCTGATACCAACTAAACTGTCACGCCCCGAACAAGGCGGAAATATCGGGACGTACAGTTAGGGACACGCTGGCAAGAGAGAGAGGAAAAACTAAATAATACACAAGTGCTACAAGATGGAAATACTAAATGATCATTAACAAACCACCACTGATACAATAACCTCATGTTCAACTTACTACAACTGGAATAACAACCACTAAAACTCAATAACATGGCTGAGACTAAAAGCTCTCCAAAACACAACTAAAAGTAAGATATCACACTACTAACACACTAGAACTGATACACTCAAGACATCACTCCTGCCCTTCCCCATCGGTAAGTGCGTCACCTGAACAGCCTGGAAAAGGGGTAAAACACAACTATGAGCTGACGCTCAGTAGGAAATAACAGACAGGTATAAGTGATTAACAGTTTAATTACATTTTAAAATGTCATGCTACAAATGATAAAACAATAAAAAGATAACGATGATATCACAAAAACAAAATTCAAAGATCTTGCAAGGTCAAGAAATATAATGCATAGAATGGTAAGACAAGAATTTACTACAGGAGATAACGATAAAAAGTAGTTGGCCATATCAAGACAATTCAAGTCATGTCAAGCACGTATGTAATTTCATTTCCACGTCCAAGTAATCAACAAGTAAAGTAACAACAAGTAGAGTATAGAACATTGAAGAGTGGAAAGTGAAAGTAGTAGAAGGTAATGTAGAGAGTAGTGTAGAGAGTAGTGGATAGTCCTAGATTTAACACATGTCAAGTACTGGTGCCAAATGCCACACCTAGTCATTCACCTCCCCGGGGGTACACGTAGTGTTCGGGCGCTCTTCCCAGGACTAGACCGAGTCCTTAATTGTTTGCCAGGCATTGATTTCTTTGGATCAAAGATCCCACGAATCTAGACTTCCACAGTTTATGGTCAGAATTCCAAGGTTTAAACTAAGTAGCAATAACAACTTCAAGTAGGAAAGAGATTCATTTCCAGAATTTCAAGGTAAGTATAATCATCAAGGAGATCAAAAACAAGTCACAACAAGAGTAAATCGTGCTGCGCTGCTATAAAACAGCAGCAATCAAACAAGCTAATCAACATATTAATCCTAATCACCAAGTTAAGATATCATGATTAACCATTATCATTTGTATTAGCCAAAGAGCCAACAAGCTAGAACAAGTTGTCAAGGTAAAGAACAAGCTCTCACAGCGGTGAAGTAGAATGCATTATCAGGGGCTTTAATTACACCATTAATCATTAATTAAGTGAGTTTCTATTTAACCAATGTAAGTGTTGTAATGGAGATAGTAAACATCGTGTTTTGTACTATGTTTGCGAGAAAGGACCAATGCAAATTGAAATCAAGGGGGGTACATGAATAGGTCAAAAGTTCTTCAAAAATATAATTTCAATGGGTCTAAGTTAAATGGGTTGATTCCCCACTGATTCGGATCCATCTTCGGTTCGAAAAACGAAGAAAATCGGGTTTCTGGTGTACTGGTCGACCCTTGGGGTCGACCCCCGAAAAACTGGGGTCTGGAAGCAGGATGGGTCGACCCCTGGGGTCGACCCTCGGGCTGGGCCGCATGGGTCGACCCCTGGGGTCGACCCTCGGGCTGGCCTGGGCTGCCAGGTGATGGGTCGACCCCTGCAAGCCCAGAACCGGCCGGGGGCTTCCGAAAAACGCATGAACTCGCCCAAATGGGGTCCAAATGAGTTGAAATCAAAACCACATGCCATAGGAATCTTGCTAGATATATTAGGGTCATAAAACTACAATTTGGAAACACGAATTTCATCAGAATTCACAAGAATCACAACCTATTCTATGAAGAACACAAGGAGACCTAGTTCAGGACATACGTCCACTAAATCGTCGAATTCTCTCGATATACAAAACCAAATTTGGGGATTTTGGTGTCAAAAAAAAGATAACTTGATCATGAATTCAATCATATATAATATGCTACATGAAGATCAAGTTACATGACTCAAAATGAGCCCGTAATCAAGCTCTGACTTAAGGAACACTATATGAATCATGTTCTAGACATGCTTCTACAAAAATTGAAATTCACGATGCATGCTCAATGGAATTTGGGGCTTTCTACGTTAAATGAAAGATAATAACATGCTGATTACTTCATGTAAGTTAATTAGAGTTTGGTTGTTAGATCCTACCTCAAATCGGAGAGAGAAAACTCAAACCCTAGGATGAAGAACACTTGGACAGCACCTCACAAAAAGCTCGATTTCTCCACGGATACCTAATGAAAATTGGGGATTTTGCCACCAATGGATAGAGCTCGCTGAGAGGAACAACTTGCTATACTCATGATCAAAATTTGGTTGAGAAATCCTACCTCAATCGATGGATCAAAGAAGGATGAAGGGAAGCCAACGGCCTGCTGACCCACCTCCACAATTCGAACTAGATCTCTCCAGATCTGAAACTTCAGCGAACCCCACAGCAGCCAAATGAAAGAAGACTCGTAGGGCTTCATTTTGATAGCTCATAGAGCTTCTGGAGCCTTCTGAGTTGGGAGTATTCGCTGCTGCAAGCTACGTGTTTAGAAACGGCGCCGAAATCTTTGACTTGACCAAACTATGTCGGCAGCACGTTTTGGGGCTAAGTTTACCTCAAATTGATTAAGGGTAAATGTTCCTTACATTGTGGCCTTCCATTTGCCACTGATTTCAGATCATTTGGTTGAGAATTGAGGTCGAATTTCGTGTTTTAATCTAAGGGTTAGGTATGGGTCAAAAGTGTGCACTTTTGGGTTTAAACTCTAAATAGATCTTACCACGGATTTACAATGGCTTAATGCCAGAAGGAAAAGTTGTTATCTACCTCGACCTTAATCTATTTACTATTTTTACAGATTTTTCTAAGGTAGTCGGATTATTACTTATACTATTCCGTAAATAGTTAAATATTAAGTTCGGCAAACTAAGTTCACTAATTCGGCATAATAAATGATTTTCTTAGGCTTAAATGTAGAAGACAAACTTGCTAAACAAAATTAATTCTACAAGATGTGATTTTTGGGGATTTTTAGAAAATAGTTGAAAAATGACTTATTCTATTAATTAATTAATTAATCTAATTAATTTGGATAATTCTCATTAATTCGAATAACTTCAAATAAATTCTAAATAATTACAAATAACTTACTAAATAAATTTCTAAAGAATTTGGAGTCTTACACCCGGTCTTGTTCTAGGAGGAGCGCCCGAAAGTACTTGTGCCCATGGGAGTTGATTGACCATGGTGTGACATTGCACTGAAGTGCATGACTTGCTAGATTATTTATAACATTCCACACTTCGTTATTGTACTTGTTTACTTGTTACTTGAAATTACTTGAAATTACATGCTATATTTGACTTACATGAAATGGCCAAATTCTTTCATGATATCCTTTACATGTTCAATATTCAATACTTGAAATTATCTTGGAACCTTGTTATCATGTTATTACTTAAAATTTTGTATATTTTTTTTTTAAAACTAAATCATCAAGTGTAGATAAGGGAGAGTGCACCCTCATTCCAGAGGAAGGAGATGTTCCCACTCCACCAAATCAAACACTAGATGCTGAATTTTATTGATATATCATGTAATGATCATGTACAAAAGAGGCAAAGCCTTGGAGTACAAAGGGATAAGGGGCGAGCAACAAAGTGTAAAAAATATCAAATATGCAAGCTACACAAGCTTCCTTCGGAAATTTGGAATGCTTTGAGCATCTGCAGTAGCATAGCTTTTAGATATAATTGGCAGCTCCTTAAATGATTTGAATTCCATATTGCTTCTCTTGAGCACTGCGTAATTAGCCAAAGAATCCGCTAGCTGGTTCCCTTCTCTGTATGTATGCATGATAGGGCAGTGAAAGGATGTAAATAGTTACTGAAGTTCTTCCCACCAAGGTAGCAAAGACCATGGGGGAGCTTTCTTCTGCTGCAGCATCTCAATTAACATAAGGGAATCAGAAAAGATAACTGTGACCAAGAGATTATGAAATCTTACTAATCAAAGACCATCAAATAAAGCCCTGCCCTCAGCAACCATATTTGAACCAGCCCCATAAAAATAAGAAAAAGCCAGCTTTAACTGTCCTTGACAATTTTGCAGACAGCCCCCACCACCGGATAGTCCTGGATTGCCTTTACTTGCACCATCTATGTGAAGAGAATAGCCAGCAGTAGGAGCCCTCCAGGTAATAGTAATGTAACTGGGTTTATAGATGCTGACCGATATTTTAAATTCTCGGAATATGGATAAATGATCCAGCCTGGGAGGTTGTTTAAATCTGATCTGAGGCACAATAATTTTTGTATCAGCAAGTATTTGGTCCAAGATGGTTTCAAGCCTGACCTTTTTCCCTTCGTACTTTACAAGGCATCTGTATTTCCAGATATACCAGATTATCAAAACTGAAATAAGGAATGAAATAAAGCCCTTGGGAGTGCTCATGGCAGCTTCAGTCGCCACTAACATCATTCTATCCTGAATTGCAGAAGTTTCCAAGCAATGTGTGTTGAGGATGGGAGCAAACTTATTCCACAAGAATTTGGCAATATCACTGTGCACAAATAAATGATCCTCATCTTCAGTAGAGTAAGAAAGACAGCAAGCACATTTTGAAGCCAGGGGTATACCACAATTTTGAATCTGTTTATCTACAAGCACTGCATGCTTAGAGAGCTTCAAGCAAAAAAGAGACGCCCGAGGGGGAATTTTCTGGTTCCAAATCTTACTAAACAGAATACTATGATTTGAAGACTGTTCTTTAATAAAACTATAAGTGGACTTGATGCTGAAATTGCCTGAATTAGTAAGAGACCAGACCTGTTTGTCTTGTCCAGATCTAATACTAAACGACTGAACTTCAACCTTTAATGTTTGATCTTCCAGAATCTGCCACACTGGGTGCTGATGATTGGCCAAGGCTTCTTGAACTGACACATTTCCAGTACCAGAAGACTGTTGAGTATTGCAAACTTCTTTCAAAGTCTTATTCTTGAACCATATGTCTTTCAAAAAGTTGGCAGAGGAACCATCAAAAACAATCATTCTGGAATTAGCCAGCACAATGGACCGAGCTTTATCAAAGTCCTTAGTTTTAATACCCGCTAGGAAGGGGGTTTTGCAATCAGAAATATGAGATCCATGAAGGTATTTACTTCTCACAAATTTTGCCCAAAGAGAATTGCTCTGAGTAGACAGCCAAATCTGTTTAACATAAAAGCACAGCTGTGATTCCATCAGACTGCGAAAACCAAGACCACCATTGTCAAGAGGATAGCACATTTTATCCCAAGAAAGCCAATGCCTCCTATGAGCATTCTCATATCCTTGCCAAAAGAAGTTTGTGCAAATGTTACCAAGTTGCTTGAGTATGGAATAGGGAATAGAAGCGGCACTAGCAGTATACAAGGGAATAGAAGTAAGGACTGAGCGAATGAGGGTTTGCCTCCCAGCTTGAGACAAAACTTTACTTTGCCAGCCCGCAAGTCTGTCATTCACCTTGTCCAACAAATACTTAAAATGGGGTCTCTTAACAGTGCCCTTAAAAAGGGGAATTCCCAGATATGTTAAGCTGCCTGATTTAAACTGATAACCTGTTAACTGTACAATTCTGTCTATAGAATTGCGGGCCATCTTCTTAGCAGCCATAATGCAACTTTTCCCTGCATTAATTTTTTGACCAGAAGATCTCTCATATTTCTCCAAAAAACTCAGCAGACATTTAATTGAAGTTTTACTACCATTCATGAAAATAATGGAGTCATCAGCATAGAGAATGTGAGTTATGGGTTGAACTCCCCGAGGAAGATGGTAATGCTTGCACTGACAACTGGAGAACAAATAACTAATCCCTCTACTCAAGACCTCCTCAGCAATAATAAAAAGCGCAGGAGCTAAAGGGTCTCCCTGGCGAACACCTCTGGAAGATTTGAAATAGCCACGGTTCTGACCATTAAAAGAGATAGAGAACCAGCAGTTTACAACTAACTGGGCAATCAAGGAAATGAATCTATTAGAGAAACCAAAACATCTCAGCACCTTGAACAAAAAATCCCACTCAATTCTATCATAAGCTTTTGCCATGTCTAACTTCAAAAGAATATTATGGCCTCTAACAGGCCTATCTATCTCCATGAACAGTTCTTTTGCCAGCAAGAAATTGTCTGTTATTTGCCTTCCACTGACAAACCCACTTTGTTCATTAGAAATGATAATGGGCAGTAGAGGTCTTAAACGATCACATATCACCTTGGAGATAATTTTATATGCAAAATTACACAGGCTAATTGGACGGAAGTCAGCAAAGGTAGAGGGGTTCCTGATCTTTGGTATCAAACACAGGATGGTAGATGTGATACCTTGGGGTAGCCCCCATCCTTGAAAGAAGCTCTGAACAGCCTTAACTACATCATCCCCTACTATCTCCCAACAATGAGAAAAGAAACCGCCAGTGTAACCATCAGGCCCGGGAGAGCTGTTAGCTGATAAGGAAAAGACTGCTGTCCTCACTTCTTCATCTGATGGAATAGCACATAAGTGGGTGTTATCATCTTTGGTTATCAACCGGGGGATAACAGATACAATATTATCATCTACATAATGATCTTCAGAAGTTAATAGGGCCTGAAAGTAATCCACAGCACCATCAAGAATTTTGTCCTGTTCTTCCACCCAAATATCATTCACCTTCAATTTATGAATAAAATTCTTCTGCCTCCTGATCTTGGTATATTGATGAAAAAACTGAGTATTTCTGTCTCCACATGTCAGCCACTGTACTCTAGACTTTTGGAACCAAAAGATTTCTTCACGAGCTAATACTTGACGCAAATGAGCATCTGCCTTTTGCAAAGTAATGCGGTTCTCCACTGTAGGATTTTCATCAAAATTTAATTGAGTTACTTCAACCTGGGCCTTAGCTTCATCCTTGGACAGATTAATGTTACAAAAAGTATCCTTATTCCTGGCTCTCAAGGTAGCCTTCAGTCTTTTCAGCTTCATCTGAAGAGTGATGAAAGGATGAATATCATAATATATGCTAGTATTCCACTGTTGTTTCACAAAATGCAGATAATCCTCATGCAGATGCCACATATGCTAATATATAAATCTCCCTAGACGCGTGGGAGTGGAAGGAGCAATGTGTATCAGCATTGGAGAGTGATCAGAAGGACCTCTAGTTAAGTGCCTGACTGTTAAATTCTGATTAAGTTGGAACCACAGAGGGTTAAGTAGCACCCTGTCAAGTCTAGCTCTGATATGAGATGCCCCTGTTTGATTATTAGTCCAAGTAAAATTAGAACCAATGTAGCCGGAATCAGCTAGACCAATAGCAGAAATAAATCCCTGGAAATCAGACATGGTAGTCATTGAAGAAATTATTCCACCAAGTTTCTCCTCAGGTGTCAAAATGCAATTAAAGTCACCTCCTATAATACAGGGGATGCGAACATCCCGATTAAATTCCATAAGGGAGTCAAATAGAGATCTTCGGTCATTCTTATTGCATGATGCATAGACCACAGTAAAGTATAAAGAAACCATATTATGCTCTTTAAGAGCCACAGTCAAAAATTGAGGATGCTGTTCTATGATATCCAAATGACTGTGAGATTGATAAAAGAGCCAGATTTTGGATGAATCTCCATTATTTCCAAGTACTGTAGGTAGCTTAATTCGCCGAGCCACACTAATGGCACGGTTAAAGTTTATTCTTGGTTCAGAAATAGCAGCTATGCAAATATTATAATCCTTTATATGTTGTGCCAAACTTCTAACTGTGGCATTATTTCCTATCCCCCTCACATTCCATATCAAAGCTGAATTAATCATGAACAACATTAGGAAAAGCATGGGCAGCTAATAACTTAGCTTTTGCCCTAGTTAGACGAGCATCACTAAACAGAACACCTGGTAAAACAGAGATCTCATCCGGTTTCAGGTCCTGTGAAGAAGCCTTAGTTTTTGAATCTTGGCTCAACATTCTGTAATTCTCTATTGCATATAAGATAGAAATATCTAACAAATTCTTCTTTGTGGTAATAAGAGTATCTTGACATGCTGTAACTGATGGAAGACCCTGAAATAAGTTCTGTGCCTGTTCTGACTTTTGGTAAAGAGAGTCGGAATCTGAAGATTTCTCTCTTAATTTCAATCCAACTTTGTTCAGATCCTCACAGGCCATTCCACAAACAGGAAGTGAGCAGCCATCAAATCTGGGTTATCTGGGGGAACAGAACACTCATGAAGCCCCTTCTGATTATCAGTCAAGTCAGAGGACCTAGACTGAATACAGTCCTGCCTATGTACTTCATGTGCCGAATCATCCATCAAATGCACCAATGGAGAAAACCTGTTAGAAGTTGTTTCTGGGTGAGAATCCACATTTAAAGTAAGATTCCGAGGCCTATACTCTTGATGAAGATCTTTTTGAGGATAAGTAGTATCTTCCTTCTTCCGCAGAGCAGGCTACTTTGAGCCTTGTTTCTTTTTACATTGGCTCTCCATGTGTCCTATTTTATGACAGTGAGTGCAAAGATGAGGAACTCTATGATAATTGATCTTTTGCCAGAAGCCACCTTCTTCCAAACCAATCCATATCCTCTCCTTCCTTTGCAAAGCTAAATCCATCTCAACGCAAACCAAGGCCTCCGAAGTCTCCATCAGAGCGGAGGTAGATTCATGAATACACAGTACATTCCCAAAATTCCCTGCTATCGATCTGAGCATGTCATCATGGAAGAAATTGACTTAGAGAGAAGGAAACCCAATCCAGACAGGAACTATCGACGGGTCTGAATCGAACTGAAAATCATGAGACCATCTAAAAAATCGGAATAGAAAACCTTTTATATACAGGTTTTTAAGAATCAGTACTTGCAGCAAATCCTCTGCATTGCCAAGACGAATCAAAACATGTCTGGCATTCAGACGGCTAACGATGAAATCCGAAGTCAGATGAAGGCGTTGAGAAATGCCTGATTTAATCTCAGGGATAGAAGGTCTACCATAGGAGCATTTAGCTATGACCGCATTTCGCAGATGCTCACAAGAGATGTGAATTTCTTCCTTGGAGAAATAAACTGGAGGTTCTCCTTGTTCTGTGAAGGCCGGCGTCTTGACTTGGAATGAAGCTTGCAGCCGAGTCTTTGAATCCATAAGGATTTGAGCAAAAGATCTCCGGGAGACATTTTGCAGATCCACAGCCCGATCACACGAGCTAGGGAGATCTGCGAAGAAGATGTCTCCCCCACCGCATCGACCATGGCCGGCGGGGAGGGGACGGAAAGAAAGGAAGGAACGGTGGCGGGAAGAAAACCAGAGCTTCTCTCTTTCGTATATAATTTTCTACTTGCTATTCATGATCTTAAACACTTCTTGATTTAGTTGGAAAAAAATGTCCAAAATGATAAATACTTAAATATTACCTGAAAAAAATGTCCAAAATGATAAATACTTAAATATTACCTGATTATATAGATATAAAATCCTACTGAACTTTTTTCTCACACTACGTTTTTGGTAAATTATTGCAGGAAATGAAATTGAACAAGGGAATGGACAAGAGTGAAAGAGTGTTTTTCTTTTCCCTAGGATTTATGTAGGTCATTAGTGATTTTACAAGAATGTTGTATTTTGGAGTTTGAAGATTGTAATTGCCTTTATGGCTTATGAATTAGTGATGTAAACTTCATTTGATGGAATAAAAGTATAATTTTCTCATCTATCTTTCTCTTTAGAAATCAAATTGTACATGCTCTGATCGACACACTTGTTTACGACTCGCTCACATTCCCGATATTCCGCGTCGGGACATGACACAATCACCGCTGCGAGAGAGTGAGTGTGACCTGTCCCGTGAGTCAACCCGAGCACGGGAGTGAGTTTGACCACCCTTGACTCACTGCTGATTTCTCAACCGCACATATCCGCACGCTTCCCTCGCTAGGGACGAGTCGCGAGCTAGAGTCCCAGGTTTGCATCCGAATTGGTCTCGAGTCGCATCCCATCCCGCATCAAATTAGTATCAGAGCATGGTTGAGTCTAGGGTAGTTTTGTCTTAGGTTTGCATTTCATTCCGATACCCGATATATCAAAAGTTATTCCGAGAATGATAGGTTATGCCTATTGGGAATGTAGCACACTTGCGTGAGTTCGATCTTCGGATCATACCTCCGCCACATACCGAATACTGGTTGAGTCTAGCTTTGTATCCGAGTCTGCATTCCAACTTTGCATTGTTATTTTAGGGTCTTGTCTAGTCCATTAGAGAGTCAGCCTGTCGTATCACCTTGTGTCTGCATGTCCAACTACCCGCCAGCCCCATGGCGGTTCCACGAGACCGTGTGTCCAAGTGGTCATCCCTGGTGGTCCAATTCGAGGCTCTCATGGCCCGACCCCCGGGTCTCACACCTATCATTCAACCATCGGTTGACCCGACCCCTATGCCGACAACCGAGTCATTCCAACGCCCTATAGTGTCTACTTCCATTCTACCTAATGGGTTGCATACGTAGATCGACTTCATCAGTAAGGTGTCATCTAATTGTGTCTCCCAGGACATTGTTGAGTCTCTCTCTAAGACCGGGGAGAATGTTCTTAATGGTGGCTTAGTCTTCATAGAGTTCCAACGAAGCTTCAGTCCCGTTCTGTATCACGATGGAGCATGGTGCAAGATCGACACACTTGTTGGTTCATGCATCATTTTCGGGCAAACTTGGTTGCAAGAGAGGAGAGCGACCTTTGACCAGGATAGGAGGACCTACACCTTACACCCACCTCACCTACCCGGCGAGTTCGTATTCCACGACAGCGTTCAGCCGACCACCTCCTTGTCACCAACCACACGTCCCGAGCGGTCAGCTCTGCCTTCGGGCTTACGCCCACCACCACTCCCAGAGCCCGCTCTTATGGCCCCCTATAGTGGAAGTAGCCACTTCCCCGACCAGTGTCCTTCACATTCCCCTATCTTAGAAGACACATTCGGAGGGTGCCCCACCCGGGCTTATTCCCGTGAGTTATGAGGCCGACCAGGAGTTGGCCGAGGAATACCTTGTTGAGGTTGAGGGGTTAGAGAGCGATCTAATAGAGCACCTAGAGGGCCAGGGTCTGTCAGTCACCCAACCTCACCAGACAACCCCGTGCCGTCACCCCTCCCAGCTTTCCTTGACGGACCTGACCAGCCTACCACCTCTCTCTTGCTAGTCACTCCCGAGCAGCAGTCAGCCGTCCTTCTTTTGCCCGTCTCTCCTACAGTGGCGCAACCGCTAGTGACTATCGTACAACTATCGACACCCTATGTTGACGCGGTATGGTTTGATTTCTGCCATGCGTTCAAGAGACAACGTCCGGACTTCTCAGTTTCCATGTTCCACACCAAACGTCCGGATTACCTTCCCGTCACCCGCCTCCTCAACCTCTCGCACTTTCATATCCGCGGGCGAGTCTTCTCAAACTGGAGACGGTTGGCGAGAGTTGAAACTCACAGCATCAAATTATGGGTCAGCCTATCTTTACACTTTGTGTACGCAGAGGGCGTCCTCACTCTTCCCTGGTCTTCCTTAGTGCGTCCTGTGTGTTTGTCGTCAGTCATAGGAAGTTGTTAGGTTGTTTCTCTCCGTCTGTCCTCATTCCACAGTCTATGAGTCTGTTTTGCTTATTTATACAGTTGATTGTTGAGTGCATAGTGAGTCTACATACATCGAGTTGAGTCTGTCTAATGCAAGCTCGCAGTGTAAGTCCCTTCTGAGTGTGAGGCAAGTCGGGTTCAATGCGTACCTTGTAAACTTGCCTAAGGAATATGGGACCCAGCGGTGATTCCCAGTGAGTCTTTCAAGTCGTCTCCTCTTTTGAGAGTGACCCCACCCCTGAGTGTCCACCACTAGCCTCATTCCCACAACAGCATGAGCATATGGAACATATATGGTATGAGCAAGTGACGACTACGAGGAGTGGAGCGTACCCGCGCTACCAGGTATGGTGGAGAGCACAGCCCACATCCGGTGACACGGGGACCACCCGGGCCGATACTTACACAGCTGCACCCCTTACTCGACGGGGTTGAGTTCTTCCCACCCGGGGAGAATTGATGGGGACATGAAAGCAAGGCCACTAACACTTTATTTGCATTTTTTGTTGTGCCCATGTGGTTTTGATGTCAGCAAGCACTATGAGTATGAATGATTGATCACCATGTGTTTGCATATGAATGATTGATTGAGCATCTTATTTGTGACTTTGATGTCAGCAAGCACTATGAGCATTATTGATTGATTGATTTGAGAATGGGCACATTCATCTCATTGCATCTCATTGCATTGTCTGTCTCTGCATTGGTGCAACTCTTATATTAACTGTTGTTGCACGTCATATACTCGATGCATGATCTGGTAAATAGACTGCACTATTAGTTCTCCTGCATACATTGCATCAGTTCAATATCTGCCATATGCATACACTGCATTGGTGCATTCATCAGGTGCTTTATTTTGAAGTCAATGCGTGTTCATTACATTTACATAGTCAGTGCATCTCCCTCATGCATGCACAAGCACCTAAAGTCTGTACAGAGTTTTGCCTAGACTGCATCAACTCAAGTATGCACATGGTGACTTAGCCAGTGCTCTTCATACTTTAGCATATATACTGTGTGCGTTAGCACAGTATGGGCATTGCGTTGACGCAGCCATATGGCGCATTATCTGTTCTTTGCATCAGGTTTATTCAAGTTCGTGCACAGCTTGCATTGGTGCATTATTTTTAGTTGCACGCCACATAGTCAGTGCATTGATCATCTCGTGCATATCTCTAATTGATGCATGTTTGCATGTGTTATCCAAAGTAAGTGCACTCGTTTGGTCCATGCATACACTTAGTCTGCACGGCTGCTTTGACAACTGAGCAAGTCTATACATCGCCGCATGATATCAAGTCTATACACTCTTTACCATGCAATCAAATTATGTACACTCCATTGCTGGTACGAGTGGTTAAGTTCATGCATCATCACTCCAGAAAGTCTGTACATTGGTGTCGCATGCACACTAAGTCTATGCACTCCTTGATGGCATGCCCGTGCATTCATTATCAATGTGCATACTTTACTTTATGCATACTGCATTGAATTGTCTCACACATATACTAAGTCTGCACACGACTGCCTTGATGTCGTAGCAAGCCTATACATGATGCATTCAGGCTTAAGCGTCACGCACAGAAAGTTTGTACCTCGTTTACACATTGCTCTATAAGTCTGGTCACTCGTCGATAGCATGTCTGCACATTCATTCCCAATGTGCATACTTCTTCACATACAAAATGCATTACATGCATTCAAAGTCTGTACACTCGTGGATGATGTGTTCGTGCATTCATTCTCGTTGTACATACTTTCTTATATGCACACTATATTTTGTGCATCAAGTCTGTACAAGCTTAGTTCAAATATAAAACTTACTCGATGCATCCTTGTCTTTTCCTTCAGATTGATTAAAACAGATAATATGTTCAACCTGACAGAACATCTGTTCGAGAAGCTTAAGAAGGGCACGTGATCCAAGGATGGAGGTCTAACCCTGATCGTGACACGTGGAACCATTGTGCTGGGATACCACCACGTGGACTAAGGCCTCTGGGCGGCAATCATGGAAAGCACACGCCCTACCTCACTGCTCTATAAATAAGAAGCTTCTTCCTGAAGAGCAGAGTGATCGAAGTAGGAGAACTTATCTGAAAGAGCAGAAGCAGAGAGAGAGCCTACACGATCCAGAAGAAGAGAAAGAGAAAGAGAAAGAAAGAAGTTGTAGAAGAATAGAGAGAGAGAGTTCGTGAAAAAGAAGATAGAAGACTCCATCATAAGATCTGGTTTCACTGGAATCTGGATCAAATCCAATCCAGTCAGCTCCATGGGAGCCACATTTGCATTTCATTGATTACAACTTTCAGTCGTTGTTATTTCTTGTTTCCTGCTTTCATTTTTAACCTTTCTTCAAGCTGTTTGTCAGCGGGCGAGGTGGATACCTCGGACAGCAAGCTGTGTTGCTCAGTGGGCAGAGGAGGATTCCTCTAGACGGGTTAAGCTATAGTCCCCAGCGATTGGCAAAGCTATAATGCCCAGCGATCAAGCTGTTAGTCAGCGGTTTGTAGGCAAGCTGTGTCGCACAGCGATTTTCAAGCTGTTTGGCAGCGGAATCCACACTCTGGTTTGAGTGTGGGGTGGACGTAGGTCTGGAGGACCGAACCACCTTAAAAATCTATTGTCTACGGTGGTTTGATTGGCTTACTCGATTCGCTAGATGTATGCATAGGCACGATCTGTTTCTTCTATCCAGTGAGTGATAGGTTTGCACACCGTGCGTTTATTTCTGGTCTTGATAGAGTCTAGTTGATTAGATGAACTGAGTCATCTCTTTAGTTTATATGGAGCAGATCAGAGGTACAGTCTATCTGATCTTCCTACCATCATTCAAAGTGTGAGTCTAAGCTGATCTAGGCTTTCATGGGTTTTTAATTCCGCATCTCTGATTGTTATAGATTTTAATTGGGAGAATTTTTCAAAGGGAAGATTCATTCACCCCCCCTCTGAATCCATCGCATCGATCCCAACAATTGGTATCAGAGCGGGTCTCTGACTTTCCAGATCCAACGATCTGCAGAGGATCCTCCTAATTTCGTTTTGGTGCTTTACCATTTTATGTTCGGTGCGATTAGGGGTAATTCACTCGCTTGGATTGTGTTTGATCTGTGTTCTATTTAGAATCCTTATTCTGTCTGAGTATGGAACTCACTGTTGATCCTCCGAAGTTTGAAGGTTCGGGTTTTTACAAGTGGTTTAATCAATTTAGAGAATATGTGATGCAGATTAATCCAGATCTGTGGATAATCATTGCACACAGTTCTTATGAAGTTCCAAAGGATAAATCCTTATGGAAAACTTCAGACAGATTAAAATTCTCTGAGAATAAGAAGGCCCTGGACCTAATAAAAAGGGTGATAAATACTGATAAATTTTCTGGTATAGTCAAATGCTGCTGTGCCTCTGAAGTAGTCGAGATGTTAGCAGCCAGCAGGAGCCGGGACGAAGTGAAATGCCTTTTGGCTCTAGATGAAGATCGGATTCAAATTGAAGAAACTTCGTCACAGGTAAACTCTGACATTGTTAACTTTTCATTTGAAGATTTGGTGGCATTGAATGAACAATTGTTGATCGAGTATGACAGAATTAAATCTGAGAAAAGGAAATTGAAAAGAGAGCTGGACATGTTAAAATCTGAAGATAAGAACCTGAATAATAATTCAACTGGAGATAAAGGTTCGTGCAATGAATGTGCATTCTTAAAGGAATTGATCGAAGACTTAGATTCTGATGATAATATGCAGAAAAACCTAATCACTTCCTTGAAAGAAGAAAATGATTCTTTGCTGGCTCAGAAGAAGGAAAATGATCAATTTCAAGATAAGCTGATTGAAGAAAACATGTATCCTAAAGACCAAAATAAAAGGCCAATGGTTCTTAATACTATTTTCTCTGAAAGATGGTTGTCATTTGAAAAAGGAAAATCAGTTGTGAAGGAAAATGAGAACAACAATGAAATAAAGGTTCAACAAGAAAATGAAACTCTGAAGAACCTGAATGATGCTTTGCAACAGCAGCTGATTGCGTGTGAATCTGAGCTAAACAAATACGAAGCTAACATTGTGACTCTTAACTCTGAAATTGAAGACCTAAAGGACTCCTTGTCAAGATTTGTAAAAGGAAAGATTAATCTGAATAAATTGCTTGGAGTAAATGTGAATGTCCAGAAAGAGGGATTGGGTTACATTCCAGTTACGAAGAAGGTTGAAGGGAATCAAATGAAAAATATTTTTGTTAAAAGCTCAGAACAAGATAAAGCTTCTACTTCATCAGTTTTCCAATTCACTGTTCAGAGAACTGAAAATGAGGATAAAAACTTGAAGAATGAAAGTAATCAAAAAAAGGCTGGAAGTAAAAGGAAAACCAAACTCTCAACTATTGCTGTTAAGGCCTTTTCTGACTCTGTTAGACCTCATGATCAAGTCCATAGTACAAAACATTTCCCCATCCAGTCACATGCACACACAAGAATCACCTCATGTCATTACTGTGGCATATCTGGTCATCATATGCATGAGTGTAGAATAATGGTTCAAGATGAATTGAGTGCTAAGATTATTCATGAAAAACCCCATGCATTCAATAAGAAGAAGAAGATCCATTGCTTCCAGTGTGGGAAGCTGGGCCATGTTGCAGCTCACTGTTGGCATGCCCAGGGAGGAAAAAGGAGTTCAAAACCTGAGAATATCCTTGAGAACAAAACTGTCTTTAATAGAAAAACTCATGTATGTTTTGAATGTGGTAAAGTTGGTCATCGAGCCTTTGAGTGTTGGCATGTTAAAAAAAATACCAATTTGCATGGTAGAAATATCTTAACGAATGTCCACTCACAAAAATTTCATGTTCATCCTATCAAAAGGAATTTGAACTCTGCCATTAATTGTCATTATTGTGGGAGAATAGGACATATCATGAAAAACTACCATGATTTGAATTTTGATGATAGGAAGACTGGGAAACCCTGGAGTGCACCTGCTAGAGGTGTCACTCAACTAATAAGACCCAAGAGTCTTTGGGTCCCCATATTCGCAAATTGATCTTACCTTGCAGGTGTGCCTTGGAAGTTGATGAATAAAGAGATTAATAATCCAAGGCACTCAAGAATGAAACCCCCATGATTGCACTATTCAGGTCAGTTCTAAAAATATGTTCTAAATTCTGTTATCGGAAATTATTTGCTTCAGATGCTTGCATATCAGATTAATCTATCTGTGCTTAATTGAAACCTTTTGAAAAATTGATTGATTTCGCATGATGTTCTTGCTGATCATGACCAGTCTCGTTGCATAGTGCATATATATAGTGTGATGCATTGCATATCATCTAAATTGAAAAATCCAAAAATGAATAACTCATTGCATCTAGACAGGGGGAGTATTTGAGTCTCACTAGTCGTTCACCTCTTGAACCCTTCCTGTCTAGCTATTCGGTTCACTTTCATATTCATGTGTGTTGATTTCATTCTGATTTGAGAGTTTGATTGTTTGAAAAAATTATCCTATGTTAGCCTGTCATTGATTTCTGAATAAAGAATGCTCTGATGTTTGAACAATTGTTATGCACAACTGAGTGTCATACGCATGCTTTGCATAGTTGATGTTTCAAATTGATGCATGTATTGCACTGAGTATAGATAGTTGCATGTCTTGCATATAGTCCGTGCATCTTGTGTTCAAATAGAATGAAGGTCGGTGCATCATAATGTCAGGAAGAGGGTAGTAATGTCTGAACTTGGTGTGTTAGGTTTTCATTGAATACACTGCATTCAGTCAGGGGGAGTAGATGGATGTCTTTCAGAAAATTCATTTAATAAGATGACCCATTGCATCTAGGCAGGAGGAGCATTTTTGACCTATTAATCCTTTTCAATCCAGACTCTTCATGTCCAAATATGTGAATTCCTCTCTTGCTCCTGTGTATTTCACTCGAATTCTTCTCTTTTGACTAATCAACTGCTGAAATCCTTGAAAATCTGTTCAAATTCTTTCATAGCAGAATTCTGTGATCTAGTGTGGATAAGTTGTTCAGTTGCATTGATTGGACTGAGTTGAGATATCTAAGTTGTGTACCTTGTTTATATGTCTGAAACCTGAGAATAAACTTCTATCATACAGAGTTAAGAATGTCCACTGATTCAAATTGGTATAAGCCTAATGTATTCTCGGATTTGAATTTGAATGATTGAAAGTATCTGAATCATAAGGTTTAATAATTTTTAACCACCCATGTCATAAAATATCTAGACTCATTCATCTGAATTTTGAAAATATGTGATCAAGGCTACTTTGGTAGAGACACATAGAATGAGTATTGTTTTTAAACATTAACCTGAAAAATGTTGACTAAATTGAAAATTTGAATTCAGAGCAATGATTTGGTCACTGAGAAACTGGATACTCTATCAATGAAATATAGTAATTCTATGTCATGAAGTACCATAGCTATCTCTGGTGAATATATATTGAAAAATCTGACAGAGCAATAGCATGTATGTGTTGAGTAACTGGGGAGTCTGGCCTCTAATCAAGGTGTCTCCTCACGTAAAAAGATATTTCTATTGCTAACTCTGGTCTCAATGTTGAAAGGCAATGACAGTTATCACACTAAGTAACTGGGTCACTTCACCTGAGACGTGTTGTGCCTCACGTAAAAAGGTGTTGATTAACTTAAATTGCTCAGGAAAAGTATAATGTGCTTCAAATGAAAATATCTTGCAAATTCTGTCAACTCATGCTCTTGTAAAAATGTTTAATCTCAATATTAATCTGTGTAACTCTCAAAGGAGTCGTTGAAATCATGCGTGTAAGATAAAGATGATTGGTCCTGAGTGTTATCTGATAATTTGGTTCATCTTTATTAAAACTTGAATTCAGATATAAGTATTGAGTTTAATTGACAGATTCAGTATACATCATGCTTAAACCAAGTGGGTAATGTAGGTTAATTCATAACCCCGTATGATGGGAGAGTCTATTCTTGCATGGACTTATAACTGTGGTACCCACTTTATGGTAATTTCTTCTGATCAGGTTCACCTCTGACAACTTGATCATCCACTCGTTGGTCACTTCTTGCTCTATGACTGTCATATTCTGCTCAATCTCTGCTGAACGATTCTTGAAAAATCCTGTGCCACTCTTCCTGTGATATCACTCAATCTTTGGCTACAATTACTTCTTTTACATCACCAGTCTCGTTTTACTCTCTACACTGTTGGAATCTTCCATCTTGTTTCTGTAACCAGTTCTGGTTCTGTGGGCTTTCCACCTGCTTTATTCTGCCCATACATATGTGAGGTGCCACAACCATTATTGTTTTGGATTCCTTGTGATGGCATATTTCAGGTTGCTCCATTGGATAACCAGAGTTCATTCCTGCACTTCAGGGGGAGTTCTGGGTTATCTGCATTTAAGGGGAGAGTAGTCAAAAATTCATATTGATAGGGGGAGTTCTTATATTTTCTTCTTCAAGTGCTCATCTTGCATATTTCACTTTGGGGGGAGAATAGCTCTTATGTGCCTTCATGTGTCAAAGGGGGAGATATTATCTCAATCTTTTTATACCTGCTTAATTTTTCTCTCTCAAACTATTTTCAGCTCTTATGTGCCTTCATGTGTCAAAGGGGGAGATATTATCTCAATCTTTTTATACCTGCTTAATTTTTCTCTCTCAAACTATTTTCTTTTTGATGAAGTCAAAGGGGGAGAATAGTTTGGGTCTGTGTGACTAATAGTGTTGCCATCATCAAAAATGGGGAGATTGTTGTGCCCCTGTGATTTTGATGTCAGCAAGTACTATGAGTATGAATGATTGATCACCATGTGTTTGCATATGAATGATTGATTGAGCATCTTATTTGTGGCTTTGATGTCAGCAAGCACTATGAGCATGATTGATTGATTGATTTGAGAATGGGCACATTCATCTCATTACATCTCATTGCATTGTCTGTCTCTGCATTGGTGCAACTCTTACATTAACTGTTGTTGCATGTCATATACTCGATGCATGATCTGGTAAATAGACTGCACTGTTAGTTCTCCTGCATACATTGCATCAGTTCAATATCTGCCATATGCATACACTGCATCGGTACATTCATCAGGTGCTTTATTTTGAAGTCAATGCGTGTTCATTACATTTACATAGTCAGTGCATCTCCCTCATGCATGCACAAGCACCTAAAGTCTGTACAGAGTTTTGCCTAGACTGCATCAACTCAAGTCTGCACATGGTGACTTAGCCAGTGCTCTTCATACTTCAGCATATATACTGTGTGCGTTAGCACAGTATGGGCATTGCGTCGACGCAGCCATATGGCGCATTGTCTGTTCTCTGCATCAGGTTCATTCAAGTTTGTGCACAGCTTGCATTGGTGCATTATTTTTAGTTGCACGCCACATAGTCAGTGCATTGATCATCTCGTGCATATCTCTAATTGATGCATGTTTGCATGTGTTATCCAAAGTAAGTGCACTCGTTTGGTCCATGCATACACTTAGTCTGCACGGCTGCTTTGACAACTGAGCAAGTCTATACATCGCCGCATGATATCAAGTCTATACACTCTTTACCATGCAATCAAAGTCTGTACACTCCATTGCTGGTATGAGTGGTTAAGTTCATGCATCATCACTCCAGAAAGTCTGTACATTGGTGTCGCATGCACACTAAGTCCATGCACTCCTTGATGGCATGCCCGTGCATTCATTATCAATGTGCATACTTTACTTTATGCATACTGCATTGAATTGTCTCGCATATACACTAAGTCTGCACACGACTGCCTTGATGTCGTAGTAAGCCTATACATGATGCATTCAGGCTTAAGCGTCACGCATAGAAAGTCTGTACCTCGTTTACACATTGCACTATAAGTCTGGTCACTCGTCGATAGCATGTCTGTACATTCATTCCCAATGTGCATACTTCTTCATATACAAAATGCATTACATGCATTCAAAGTCTGTACACTCGTGGATGATGTGTTCGTGCATTCATTCTTGTTGTACATACTTTCTTATATGCACACTGCATTTTATGCATCAAGTATGTACAGGCTTAGTTCAAATATAAAACTTACTCGATGCATCCTTGTCTTTTCCTTCAGATTGATTCAAACTGATAATATGTTCAACCTAACAGAACATCTGTTCGAGAAGCTTAAGAAGGGCACGTGATCCAAGGATGGAGGTCTAACCCTGATCATGACACGTGGAACCATTGTGCTGGGATACCGCCACGTGGACTAAGGCCTCTGGGCGGGAATCATGGAAAGCACACGCCCTACCTCACTGCTCTATAAATAAGAAGCTTCTTCCTGAAGAGCAGAGTGATCGAAGCAGGAGAACTTATCTGAAAGAGCAGAAGCAGAGAGAGAGCCTGCACGATCCAAAAGAAGAGTAAGAGAAAGAAAAAGAGAGAGAGAGGAAGAAAGAAGTTGCAGAAGAATAGAGAGAGAGAGTTCGTGAAAAAGAAGATAGAAGACTCCATCAGAAGATCTGGTTTCACTGGAATCTGGATCAAATCCAATCTAGTCAGCTCCATGGGAGACACATTTGCATTTCATTGATTACAGCTTTCAATCGTTGTTATTTCTTGTTTCCTGCTTTCATTTTTAACCTTTCTTCAAGCTGTTTGTCAGTGGGCGAGGTGGATACCTTGGACAGCAAGCTGTGTTGCTCAGCGGGCAGAGGAGGATTCCTCTGGACGGGTTAAGCTGTAGTCCCCAGTGGTTGGCAAAGCTGTAATGCCCAGCGAGCAAGCTGTTAGTCAACAGTTTGTAGGCAAGCTGTGTCACCCAGCAGTTTTCAAGCTGTTTGGCAGCGAAATCCACACTCTGGTTTGAGTGTTGGGTGGACGTAGGTCTGGAGGACCGAACCACCTTAAAAATCTATTGTCTACTGTGGTTTGATTGACTTACTCGATTCGCTAGATATATGCATAGGCACGATCTGTTTCTTCTATCTAGTGAGTGATAGGTTTGCACACCGTGCGTTTGTTTCTGGTCTTGATAGAGTCTAGTTGATTAGATGAACTGAGTCATCTCTTTAGTTTATACGGAGTAGATCAGAGGTACAGTCTATCTGATCTTCCTTCCATCATTCGAAGTGTGAGTCTAAGCTGATCTAGGCTTTCATGGGTTTTCAATTCTGCATCTCTGATTGTTATAGATTTTAATTCGGAGAAATTTTCAACGGGGA
This sequence comes from Amorphophallus konjac, assembly GCA_022559845.1. Lineage (NCBI taxonomy): Eukaryota > Viridiplantae > Streptophyta > Magnoliopsida > Alismatales > Araceae > Amorphophallus > Amorphophallus konjac. Next base: position 202,980 of record JAHNEJ010003381.1, on the reverse strand, counting down.
GATTCATTCACCCCCCCTCTGAATCCATCGCATCGATCCCAACATTTTTATCCTTGGGTCTATTGTATGGCAATTATAAGCCAATGTGTTAGTCCTCAGGACTTAGTGGGTTTCTTTGGAAAAGGCCATGTAGGCCCGGCGGGACCCCCTTCTATGCCATTGGGCCACCTAGGTTCTTGGGCCCACATGGGCTGGTCTTTGGTCCATGGGAGAATATGGACCAAGGTAGAAAAGTCCATTTTCCCCTCTTAACCATGAAGGGGGCACCCCCCTCCTTTAGTGTTTTTTATTGTATTTTATATTTTACCACATGGGAGAATAATCTCATATCCTCTATTTGCCCCTCCCTAACCCTAGATCTGAAGGTTAGTTTAGGTCTTTTAGCTAGTGTTATATAATTCTTGTATTTCATTATTTTGAAGAATTAATGAGAAGAAAAAGCATTTTGCTCCAAGAGCCTTGGGCACCCCTCTCTCCCCCTTCTTGCAGCTGTGAGAGTTGTAGCAAATTCTAGAGTGTGATGCCCTTCCTTTTGGAGTGATTCCCACTTCTATCTCCTCCTCTGGATGCGACTTCTAGCCACCGCCGCCGTCGCCTCCGTTCGTGCCGCCAACGAGCTGTCACAACCCCATCTTCATCCTGCTATCCAGACCTGCGACCTGCTGAACTAAAGCTCAGAGAAATGGTGGTATCTCCAGATCTAGCCATCTAATCGAGCTGAGGTTTTGACGGTTTGTTCCCCGTGTTTCCCCCTTCTTCCAGTTTAATTTTTACCTCAATCAACCTCCATTTGCCCCACTTCCCAGTCATTTCATTCCACCCCTGATAGTATACCCATAAGCAGATCTGTGAGACAGAACCCAGATCCACGAATTTTTCCACCCCCAAACGCATCTCAGAAAAATACCAAAATATTTGTGTGGGATCCTCACATCCCCCCCTCTCACCCATAAAATCCCCAAGAGCCAGATCTACCGAATCCACTTCAGTCAAAATTCATTTTCAGGCAGATCCCACTCTGTCCTACTTCATCTGGATTTCGAGCAAGAAACAACTACAAAGCACAAAGTTTTTCATTTCGATCCGGACCGTTGGATATATCTGAAATTCACATATGAAGAATTTCTCTGAGTGCCCTTCGCAATGTAGCTAGTTTTGTCTCGATCTGACACCGGATCTCGGTGTGGTGATTGTTCTCGTGGAAGCGCGCAGCTTTGTCCCAAGACAGGCCAGCGAGAGCAGTCTGCCAGTTAATTCTTTCAAAAATACGTCGGCTCAGATTCAGCCGCCGCCGACTTTAGCCATCGAAGAGGAGCCTTCCACCGACGTCCGAGCCTGCCGCCTAGACCAGAAGTCAACTGGAAGCCGTTGTCCCACGTGCCGAACCCGCTTGCTGCCCAGTGAGTTTGAATAGTGCCGAGTCGGACCAGCAGCCCCCCTCCGCCCCAAAAGCCCTTCCGGCTTGCTGCCCGTCAACCCGAGATCGGTACTCCCGAGTCTCACGTGTTGCCCTTTACCTCCCTGCGTGGAGTGGGCAGTGAAATTTATTTCTGTAAAATATTGATAGTTCTACTGTACCGGGAGTACGAGTCTTGGCCGGGATCATCTTCCCCACGCCCGGAGCGTGGAAGTATCGCCCCTAACTCTCTCGACATTTTGCTTATTTCATATATATTCGTATGCCGCTGCTTGAGTGATAGGATAATCGAGCTCGTTATATTATTTCAATCACCGCTGCGAGAGAGTGAGTGTGACCCGTCCCGTGACTCGACCCGGGAATGAGAGTGAGTTTGACCACCCTTGACTCACTGCCAGTTTCTCAACCGCGCATATCCGCACACTTCCCTCGCTAGGGACGAGTCGTGAGCTAGAGTCCCAGGTTCGCATCCGAATTGGTCTCGAGTGGCATCCCGTCGCACATCATAACGCGTGCTAGGGTTGATGAAATTCAATGAAAGCACGTCCCAAGGTTAGATCTGGAAGTCCGCTCGACTTCATCTGAAGACGTCCCAACCCATATCTCAAGATAAGAGTGCGTTTACCCGCATTTATGATCGATAGACGAAGGGTCACATCTGTTCAAACCCAAAGAGATGCATGGCATTAACTTCTCCTTAACAAGTAACCTTGGGAGCGGGATTAAGCCTTGTTAGTCGTGGGCAAAAACCTAGGGAGGCTTGAAAACCATATAAGGAGGTGGGTTTCATGGGTAGTAAGCCTTTAGCAACCCTTTTCTTCAACTCTCCACCCTCTACCATCCTTCTTGAGTGAGAAAGGGGTGACAGACCTTGACTCTACGAGGGGAGGACGTTCCGGCGCATGGAGGATGATCCTGCTGTGCCTAAGATAAAGGGAAAAGCTTTGGGAGGATCTTGTGTGTGGATCTCATCCCCGCATCATCGGATTAACACCTTGAAGGTAGGCACCTATCCTCAAATCTTAGGGGTCAACGATGCATTAGAACGATTTCTAAATAGTTTCTATATGTTAAAGAGGGACTAAGGGTATGTGGGATCGACTACTATGTTTATTTTCTGGTTTTTACATCAAGTTACGTGCTTTCGTGAGTTTCCTTTGAGTTTTTATCGCAGATCGGGGTCTCTACACGGACTGCGTCGACGCAGCTCTTGGCTTCATCGACGCAGCCTCTTCAGAGTGTTGACTGCGTCGATGCAGCTCTTGGCTACATCGACGCAGCCTCTTTCAGAGGATTGACTACATCGATGCAGCCCCTGGCTGGGTTGATGCACCCCTTTGAAACCTGCAAGGCTATGTCGACATAGTCTTGGACTATGGCGACGCACCTGGGGCTCTGTCCCAATTTCTAGAAACCTAGAAAAAGAGGGTTTTGAGAGGCCATTCTAATTCAGAAAAATCTAAAAAATTAAAAAATGATGGAAGACTAAGTTAGTAACTCACTGTAAAAATTTTGTGCTCACAGAAGTTATGCACTTGTAGGTATGAATTGTTTTCTACGCTTGTGTAACCTAGAAATAAATATGTCTTCTTTTATACGGAAACCTTGCTGGTAACCTGATTATGTTCGATTTCACAACAATAAGCTTATGAGTATGATTAGCCCACATAAATCATATGGAAGCATGCTTACGTTATGATAACATAACATTAAAGTATGATACGAATATTGTAATATGAATATGAATATGAATGGGATGTGAATGTTATGAATGGAAAATAGCAGCATTCTGTGAGGTTGGACTTTGGTCCTTTCTACGGGATGGCGATACGTAATGCCATGGAAGTAAAAGAACCTAAGGGACGGCGATACGTAACGCCTTGGTTGAAATCCTATGATTCGGCTGGTTCGTTCTGTGGGAAGGCGATACGTAACGCCACAGGACCCGGGAGACGGCGATACATAACGCCCCTGTTGAGTAGTGGTCAGCGGATCTAGAGGGGAGGGGTGAATAGATCTGCCCCTCTTTTCATAATACAACCCTCTATAAGGCTAGTTAAAAATAATTGTAGTGGAATACGACTAGCTTAGTGATGTATAAAATGATTTGCTTAGAAATATGATTTCACAATATGGAGATTGAACCTAAGCATGCATCTAAAACATATCAATCGCACAATCAAACCACAACACAAAGGATTTTAAGGTGGTTCGGACTGAATCCTCAGTCCTACGTCCACCCCTCACCAAATTTGGTGAGGCTCCACTAGTGCCACGCACTGAACCGCAAATCGGAAAGACCTCTGATTGCCTTCCTACTAACCACGGGTAGGGACGTCAACACCGTAGATCGGATAACTTCCGATTGCCTTCCTACTAACCACCAGTAGGGACGATCTTCAGTTTCAATCGTTTGTATGAAATGAAAAAGAACAAATATGAAAACACTCAAACATCAAACAAGATATAAAATATGCTCAAGAAGAAAACTCTTGTCTGAGGTTGTTGGAGCTTGAGTCGGATGCTTCAATGTTATCTTCTTCCTTGTGAAGAGATCTTGCTTGGATCGCTTTGAGTTGATGAAGAAGATGAAGGATGCAGATTTGATCTCCTTTGAGAATGAGCTCGCTTGGATGGTCTTGAGTTGATGAAGAGGTGTATGGATGTAGCTTTGATCACCTTTGAGAACCTTGATTGCTTCTAGCTTCCTTGAAGGTTGCTTGCTTCAGATCTAAGCTTGAATCACCTTGGAATAGATGAAGAACTCCAGCCCGAAACAATATTCACGGAGGTGCTACAGTACCCGCGAATCTCCTCCTCTAGCCTCCCTTGATCTCTCTTGTTCCAATTGAAGCATTAGGGTTTCTAACCCTCCTTGTGTTAGTTTTATAGACTTTGAATGGTCCATAGACATCCCCCAGACCAGATCCACAAATCATGGGAGAATAGGTGAGTTTTGATTAAACAAATCTAAGGAAAGGGGCTGGCCTCGAGGTGGAAATCGAAGTCAAACATGGCTGCATCGCGGCTGGCGGTTGACCTGCAGCTTCTGGCAGTCGACCGCTATTGAAAAACTTGCAAACGGATGATCCCTGGGAATTCTGGTCCACCGCTACTGGCTGGCGGTCGATCGCTACTGAAACTCGCGCAGACTGGGAGCTACTGGCTGGGGCGGTCGACCGCCCCTGTGCTGGCAGTCGACCGCCAGCTGGGCAGACCCCGGTTCATCCCGGGTCGATCTGTTAACCGCTTTAGCTCCGTCGCTTGAGTCCTTTAGCAGCCTGTTCATATCTGTGGCATCTCCCTTGATAGTCTAAAAGGTATCAACTGAGTCCCTGGCCTTCGATTCTCTTGGCTGTACTTCTTTGTGCATTGACCTTGGATGTGTGAAGAGTCGAATATCACGTGTCAACTTTTGCTTGTGTTCGCATCCTTGCTTGGGCGTGATCAATGAGCTTTCACTTTTGCCATCCTCACTGAATGCCTTGTCCATTCATTGGCATATCTGTCATGAACAGAACATCACATATGTTAGTCACATGAGAGTGGAAATATCAATGACTAATAGTGTTTAGCCATTATCAAAACCAAGAATACCACAGAACTCATATGACCATAGGATGATGTCGAATGACCTCAGTGACCATAGGATAACTCAAATGACCACAGGGGCACAACATTCTCCCCCTTTTTGATGGTGGCAACACTGTGAGTCATTATGTGGCAGTAATATCAAGAATAGCAATAGTTATAGCAAATGCAACATATGCGACTCAAGATCCATGATAATGAGAATATGGGAATACAGATATGAATGCGGATATGAATGCGATGTAATTATGCAAACCCCATCACATACACATATGAAGACTCCCTCATCACTCATACACAAAAGCGCACAAAGGTTTCTCTCCCGTACACAATTCACTCATCCCCCAATGATAACTCACAAAGCAAGGGATGACTCACAACAAAATATTCTCTCTCCTTTGACAATGTGATAACGTAAAACTCTTACAAAGGACTCACACAAAGAATTCTCCCCCTTTGACAACAGCAAAAAGGGAGGTATAAGGTAGAGAAGGGGACTAATGTCTGAGAGACCAGAGCTAAATGAGAGTGGAGAGCAAGCCATTATATGCAAACTTGAAACATACCGTGAGCAACATAGATGGTTCAAAGCTAATGAAATCCGAGATCATCAACAGAGTTCGAAAAGCAGCTACATCCAAGATTTAATAGAAATGAACCAAAGGGGCATATCATGGCAGTGTTTAACCTTCCCTTGTCTTATATATCCATATTCAATAACTACAATGGGAATGACATAAAAACTAGTATTGAGGCTAAACAATCATGACTAAAGCATGGAATTTTATGAGTGCAGCAAATTGGATTTTAAATATCTTTTGAATTTAAAGGCACATGACTCATATTTTACGAGCAAGCAAGTCTAGTACATGCCTCCTAACCGTAAGATTACACGTTATTTAGACGCCAGTATCCCTAGGTATTTGGCAAGACTGACGGTTATGCTTCAGAATGAACAGAGATAGAAAAGTCACGTCATGACATATCCAAACTCATTTCTATGATGAGAAGATATATTTCTCCGTAATTATGCCATTGCTCTGCCTAGAGTCCAAATGAATTAAGACAGAGATAACATGGGCACATCATGACATATCATTCGTCACTTGATTTGATGACGTGACATATTTCTCCGTGCAACAATATCATTGCTCTGTCAAATTATTTTTTAGGAATTCTAGCTCATCAAGATGTTTAAAATTAATACTTAGCTCTAGAGTATTACCAAGATGGTCATGAATTTTGAATTTTCAGATATCAGGATAGTCATTCAAAGCACAATATGCAATCTCTCGTTAAGGTCTATTAAAACCACAGAACATAGATGATTTCAAACAAAATATATCAGAACTACAAGGAAATCATTAAATCTGAACCATTTTCATTGAATAGACAATCATCAGTTCATATAATAGAAAGCTCTCACACCATATGTTTGTCAGTCTCATGATCTCATATTCAGACTGTAAGCCATGTAAGCACAAGAAATTAAGAAAAGCATCAAGACTCCCCCTAAGGATATGCAATGAATGCACTCAAAGAGTTATGTGTGCAAGTAAGTGTAATGATAACTGTCAAGAGGAGAATGACCTGAAACATGCAGGGGTTGACATGAATTTGGCAGACATGAGATGAATGACCCAAGACATGGTTGTACACTTATTTAATGTAATAGAATGAAGATGAAACATATGCATGAATGCTGCATAAGGACAACTCCCCCTTACTATATGGCCTATATGCGACAGTGACGCATGGTACTTGGCGAAGGTGAAACCTCACGCATATTGAGTGCTTCTAAGCAAGCATAACATGCCTTTCCATACATTAACATTTGATATACCATGGCCATACAAGAATGATGCTACACAAATCATGCAAGGCATCGTGAACATGTAATGCGACACCATATGTAAAATGACATATATATATATATATATATATATATAAACAATGCATGGACACAAATCTGCAAAAACACACAACTAAATTGAATAAAATCATCATTTTAGTTTTTATTGGCCTGAGGTCGGCAAAGACCAAGCTCCCTTCTGAGTGTTGAAAACCTGTCATTACACAAGGGCTTGGTGAAAATATCAGGATTTAGAGTATCAACAAAATGCAGTTCAAAATTTTTCTTACTGACCTCATCTCTAATGAAGTGATGCCTAATCTCAATATGCTTAGTCCTAGAGTGTTGGACTGGATTTTTTGCAAGGTTGATAGCACTAGTGTTATCTCACAGAATCGGGACACAACCAAGATCCACTAGGTAGTCTTGGAGTTGGTGTTTAATCCACAACACTTGGGTGCCACAGCTCTCCGCAGCAACATATTCTGCCTCTGCGGTTGAGAGGGCAACCGAGTGTTGTTTCTTGGAGGCCCAAGAAACTAAACACCCACCTAGAAACTGGCAATAGCCACTAGTACTCTTACGATCCAGCTTGCATCGAGCGTAGTCCGCATCAGAATAAGATATAAGAGATAAGTCACATGATGACGGATATCACAATCCCAAATCTTGAGTGCCGGCAAGATATCTAAGGATACGTTTGACGATAGTCAAGTTGGATTCTCTAGGACTAGCTTGAAATCTAGCACAAAGGTATACACTAAACTGGATATCTGGTCGGGATGCAGTCAAGTAAAGCAAAGAGCCGATCATACCTCTATAGATCTTTACATCCACTAATTTACCATTTTCATCCGAATCCAGTGATGTTGTGGTGCTCATAGGAGTTGCAATAATTTTTCTGTTCGTCATGTCAAATCTTTTCAGTAACTCCTTGATGTATTTGGCTTGACTTATGAAGCAACCATTTTGTCCTTGGTTGACCTGCAAACCGAGAAAGAATTGGAGTTCTCCCATTAGGCTCATCTCAAATTCGCTAGTCATGAGGTTAGCAAATTCCTCACACATTTCAGATTTAGTAGAACCAAACACAATATCATCAACATAAATTTGAACAATCAAAATGTTCTTACCTTTCTTCTTGGTGAAAAGTATTTGATCTACCTTACCTCGTGTGTGCCCTTTCTCAATGAGGAATGAGCTTAGTCTCTCATACCAAGCTCTTGGTGCTTGTTTTAGTCCATAAAGTGCCCTGTCTAGCTTGTATACAAAATCTACATGGTTAGAGTTTTCAAAGCCAGGGGGCTGTTCAACATAGACTTCTTCTTTGATCAAGTCATTCAAAAAAGCACTTTTTACATCCATTTGATACAGTTTTATTCTAAGGGAGCATGCAAAGGTTAGTAAAATTCTGATGACTTCGAGTCTAGCAACTGGGGCATAAGATTCATCAAACTCTACCCCAAACTCCTGATTATACCCTTGAGCCACCAATCTAGCCTTGTTTCTTATTATCTTGCCATCCTCACTTAGTTTGTTCCTAAAAACCCATTTAGTGCCTATGACAGATTGTGATGAAGGTCTAGGAACAAGATGCCAAACTTTATTTCTCTCAAACTGGTTTAACTCGTCTTGCAGTGAATTTATCCAGTTTTCATCCTTTAATGCTTCATCAATGTTTTTGGGTTCAAGCTGAGAGACAAGAGCAAGTTGATCTAATTCTTCCACAATTTTAAAATGTGACCTTGTTCTAGGTGGGTCATTCAAGCTACCAATGACATTTTCTAAAGGATGATCCTTAAGAATTCTAACGTTTGTAGAATCATTACCTTCTTCTGGAGCTTGATTCTTTGCATTGCTTGATTCAGCTCGGTCACCATCTTCTTTTGTTTCTTCTTGTGGAGAATCACTCTTGTCCTTCATGCTTAGGAATTCCCCATCTTCATTGTTTTTCCTGTAAGAGTTATCATTGTTAGAATCATCATGATATTCATTAAAAGAAACATGGGGTGATTCTTCCACAGTTTGACTCTTGATATTGAAAATTCTATAAGCCCTAGATCTATCAGAATATCCAAGGAATATACCTTCATCGCTCTTGGGCTCGAATTTATCTAAGTCTCTTTTATCGTTATTGTGGATGAAGCATTTTGACCCAAACACTTTCATAAGTGTGAGAGAAGACTTTTTACCTTTCAGCAACTCATAAGGAGTCTTTTTGGTGTGTGTCCTTACTATAGAGCGGTTGATAATGTAACATGCTGAGTTTACCGCTTCAGCCCAAAACCTCCTTGGAAGTTGCCGTTCAGCAAGCATGGTTCTTTCCATCTCTACAAATGTTCAGTTTCTCCTTTCAACTACACCGTTTTGCTCTGGGATTCTTGGTGAAGAAAACCGGTGTGAAATGCCTTCAGCCCTACAAAGATTATAAAAGTCAGTATTTTCAAATTCACTACCGTGATCAGATTGAATCTTGGAAATTTTAAACTCACCGTCCTGCTTTATCTTCATGTAAGGTGCCTGAAACTCATCAAAAGCATCATTTTTATGTGTGAGAAAGAAAACCCATGTGAACCTAGAAAAGTCATCCACCAAGACATATCCATATTTTCTACCACTTAAGCTAGCAGTTCTGGTTGGACCAAACAAGTCTATATGAATTAGCTCGAGTGGTTTGGATGATGTATTTTCAGATCATCCCTTGAAAGATTTTCTTATTTGTTTACCTAGGGCAGATGCATCACACAACTTTTTTTCTTGTTTAAATGATAATTCAGACAACCATTTCACCATTGAATGCTTTAACAATTTATGTAAGACATTGTAGCTAGCATGTCATAGTCTACGATGCCATAACCATGCAATTTCAGATTTTGGTGCAGCAAGACAAAGGTTTGAATAAGCATGATCATCTAAGTCAATCATGTAAACATTGTTGACTCTCTTACCAGAAAATTTTACCTTGTTAGATTTTGGTTCAAAGATTTTACATTCATGAGAATCAAACAATACTTTGTGACCTTTATCACACAATTGACTTATGCTGAGCAAGTTATATTTCAATCCTTCAACTAACAACACATTTCCAATAGAGTTGGAGAGATTCTTACCTACATTACCTGTTCCAATGATTTTTCCTTTGTTGTTCCCTCCAAATCTGACGTATCCTCCTTCCTTTTCCTCCAAGAGATAAAATTTTGATTTGTCTCCAGTAATGTGTCTTGAACAGCCACTATCAAGATACCACCTGTTATATATGGCTGCAAGACACTATTGCACAAGCAATTAAGTAATTGTGTTTGGAACCCAACCAAATTTGGGTCCCATCAAACTCTTCATATTTTCAAAACATGAAACCATTTCTTTTGGAATCCAAACCTTCTTAACATTCATGTTTTGTTTGCTTAGAGCAGGGATTTGATTTTTCTTTTCAGCTTTGACATTCACATTTTGTTTAGAAGCTCTTTGTTGAATTTTGTGGAAGTTTGAGGAAGTTTGCTTCTTAAACCATTGAGGCCGTTGGTTGGTTTTGGGTTAAAAGTGATTGTTTTACCACCTAGGAGATTGAAACTTATAAGATTGATGAACACATGAATCATAATTTCCCCAAAAGTAGGGTGGTGTTGGCCTATATGAATGTGCAATCCAGTTATGGTGATATCTAGAAGATTGAGCATGCAATGGCCAAGGAAGTGTTGACCTATGCTGCGGGGAAGGTCGACCTTTCTTAGATTTTTGGACAAACTTTTTGGGAATTTCAGTTACTGCCTCTTCAATCTTTTCTTTTCCTTTGGATATTTTTTTGAGGTTGAAGCATCAGAAGAGGAAACAAATGTGACTATTTTTAGCCCAATTGGCCTTTTGTTTGTAGGTTCAAAACCCAACCCTTCCTTGTTGAAGTTCATTCTGGTTCCTAGCAAAGCATCTAGGTTTTCTCTTCCATCCACAAATTTTTCCAAAGATTGTTGTTTATCCTTCAATTCTTTTTGTAAGTTTTCAATGTTTTGTAGGAGTTGAATGTTGACTTGTTTGACAGATTCATACTTTTCATTGCTCAATTTACTGTCTTTTTCATAGGTTTACATTTTTAGCTTCATGCTATCAATCTCATTTCTCAAATCTTCATTTTCAGTTTCCAAGTCAGTCATTTCTTTTCTTCCTTCTTTCAAGTTCTCAATCATTTTCTTAAGATCTTCAATTTTAGTTTCAAGTAGAGCATTCTTATCATTCATATCATGATCATGCACAAATGAGTTAATTTTCTTTTTCAATGATTTATTCTCCTTTTTGTACATTTCATATTTTTTCATGAGTTGTATATATGCATCATCCCAATCATCAATTGTATAATCTTCAAATGGAGAATTTACCTTAGTTTCTTCATCACCTTTGGCCATAAGATAGAGATCTTCTTTTTCTTTGTCCGAGGAGCTAGTTCTGTCATCACTTTCCTTTTCATCGCTCCATGTGGACACCATGGCCTTGTTCTTCTTCTTGCCCTTCCATTTGTCGACTTTTCTGAATCTGTCGGGATAATCATTCTTGAAATGCCCTGGTTTGTTGCAAGAATAGCAAATGATTTTATCAGATTTCTTAGAGTTTTCAGAATTAGATTTGAAACCATTTCTTACCTTTGACCTTCCTCTCATGAAGCTCTTACCTTCCTTTCTCAGGAATTTTTTGAACTTACGTGTGAGCATGGCTACGTCATCCTCATCTCGTTCACTTCCCGAATCCTCACCTTCATCAGAAGAGCCTTGACCGCTGAGTCCTGCTTAAAGAGCTAGGGACTTCTTCTTAGGTGCCTCAGCCTCTTTGTTCTTGAGATTGATCTCATAGGTCATCAATGATCCAATGAGTTCATGTACCTTAGTTGTTGCGAGATCTCTGGATTCTTCAACCACGGTTGCCTTCGTGTGCCATGCTGGAGTTAACGATCTGAGAATTTTTCTTACAATTTCTTGCTCTGAATATTTCATTCCCAAATCAGTCAAACTATTAGTAAGCACAGTTAATCGGGCATACATATCTTGAATTGACTCATCAGGCTTCATGCGGAACATTTCATATTCAGAAACTAAAATGTTGGCTTTTGTTTCTCGTACCTGAGAGGTTCCTTCGTAGATTACCTCTAGCTTGTTCCACATTAGTTTTACAGATGCGCAGGTAGCCACTCTTGAGAATTCAACTGGATGGAGTGAGCATTGCATGATGTGTTTAGCACTCCAATTGACAGTGGATTGCCTTATTTGTTCTTTGGTCCACAAGTCCTCATCATTCGACAGCTCATACAGACATTTGCTGATCACTCGCCAAAGTTCGTAGTCTTGGGCGCGAATGAACACCTGCATACGATGTTTCCAATAGGGATAATTAGCTCCAGTAAAATAAGGAGGCATGTTCACAGAATCTCCTTCAGGTAGAAAACCCTTGGACACTGATCCACCAATTCCCTCAAGGTCGTTGGACCCCATAATGAGAGATTAGGCTCTGATACCACTTGTTGAGTAGTGGTCAGCGGATCTAGAGGGGAGGGATGAATAGATCTGTCCCTCTTTTCACAATACAACCCTCTATAAGGCTAGTTAAAAATAATTGCAGCGGAATACGACTAGCTTAGCGATGTATAAAATGATTTACTTAGAAATATGATTTCACAATATGAAGATTGAACCTAAGCATGCATCTAAAACATATCAATCGCACAATCAAACCACAACACAAAGGATTTTAAGGTGGTTCGGACTGAATCCTCAGTCCTACGTCCACCCCTCACCAAATCCGGTGAGGCTCCACTAGTGCCACACACTGAACCGCAAATCGGAAAGACCTCCGATTGCCTTCCTACAAACCACAGGTAGGGACGTCAACACCGCAGATCGGACAACTTCTGATTGCCTTCCTACTAACCACCGGTAGGGACGATCTTCAGTTTCAATCGTTTGTATGAAATGAAAAAGAACAAATATGAAAACACTCAAACATCAAACAAGATATAGAATATGCTCAAGAAGAAAACTCTTGTCTGAGATTGTTGGAGCTTGAGTCAGATGCTTCAATGTTATCTTCTTCCTTGTGAAGAGATCTTGCTTGGATCGCTTTGAGTTGATGAAGAAGATGAAGGATGCAGATTTGATCTCCTTTGAGAATGAGCTTGCTTGGATGGTCTTGAGTTGATGAAGAGGTGTATGGATGTAGCTTTGATCACCTTTGAGAACCTTGATTGCTTCTAGCTTCCTTGAGGTTGCTTGCTTCAGATCTAAGCTTGAATCACCTTGGAATGGATGAAGAACTCCAGCCCGAAACACTGTTCACGGAGGTGCTACAGTACCCGCGAATCTCCTCCTCTAGCCTCCCTTGATCTCTCTTGTTCCAATTGAAGCATTAGGGTTTCTAACCCTCCGTGTGTTGGTTTTATAGACTTTGAATGGTCCATAGACATCCCCCAGACCAAATCCATAAATCATGGGAGATTAGGTGAGTTTTGATTAAACAAATCCAAGGAAAGGGGCTGGCCTCGAGGTGGAAATCGAAGTCAAACATGGCTGCATCGGGGCTGGCGGTCGACCTGTAGCTTCTGGCGGTCGACCGCTACTGAAAAACTTGCAAACGGATGATCCCTGGGAATTCCGGTCGACTGCTACTGGCTGGCGGTTGACCGCTACTGAAACTCATGCAGATTGGGATCTGCTGGCTGGGGCGGTCGACCGCCCCTGTGCTGGTGGTCGACAGCCCCTGTGCTGGCGGTCGACCGCCAGCTGGGCATACCCCGGTTCATCCTGGGTCTATCCGTTAACCGCTTTAGCTCCGTCGCGTGAGTCCTTTAGCAGCATGTTCATATCTGTGGCATCTCCCTTGATAGTCTAAAAGATATCAACTGAGTCTCTGGCCTTGGATTCTCTTGGCTGTACTTCTTTGTGCATTGACCTTGGATGTGTGACGAGCCGAATATCACATGTCGACTTTTACTTGTGTTCGCATCCTTGCTTGGGCGCGATCAATGAGCTTTCACTTTTGCCATCCTCACTGAATGCCTTGTCCATTCATTGGCATATCTGTCATGAACAGAACATCACATATGTTAGTCACATGAGAGTGGAAATATCAATGACTAATAGTGTTTAGCCATTATCAAAACCAAGAATACCACAGAACTCATATGACCATAGGATGATGTCGAATGACCCCAGTGACCATAGGATAACTCAAATGACCACAGGGGCACAACAGCCCCGTGCGGCAGGAGTCTAGATGGGAGTTCGCTCTCAGGTCTGCACAGTACTCTTTCGTTCGTTTGTGTGTGTGTGTGGGCCTCCTATGTTTACGGCAGCTATTTGGTTCCATGAATAACGTAAAATGTGTAACTCATGAAAATGTGAAAATGTGCAACTAATCATTCATTGTGGACTTAGTGCATGCATGGGTATTTTATAGTCAGATAATAAACATGTATTTTTCCCGTATGATTACCTTTAAGCGGATGAGAATGAATGGATTTTGAGCAACATTGGGCTTTCACCTTTGGGACTGAACTACTTGCTTTTATAGATTTGTAGTAGAGTTCGGTCGACTGACCTGGGCATTTCGGTCGACCAAATTTACCAGTGTTGGTCGGTCTGTAGCTTGTTACAGTTCGATCGACCGATGGCCAATCCAGTTTCATGTAACCCATCAAATTTGATCCACTTGGGTTCCATCCTTTACCCATTTATCCTTGGGTTCTTGACGGACCTATTAGGGTCACTTTGGAGGGTTCTAGAAAGATTATATGGGTCTTTTGCACTCTTTTATTGTTAACATTTGAATTATGTAATGAATTGGATATATGAATGCGAGTTAACCCCGATTTGATTAGGCTGCCTACTGAGCGTCGCACTCATCCCCTTGTGGCACACATTTTCAAGAGACGAAGTGGAGGAGGTCGAGGAGAAGGCTGCGGCCGAGGAGTAGTTCTTGTCCTCCCTACATCAGGGTAGACTATGGATATTTATCTTTCATATTATGGATAGTTTGTAGATTGGTGATCTTGTATGGACTTGTATGTATTTGGGCAATGGACATGTATTTTTTTTGGATTATGAATGGTTGAGATGCTATTTACATTTCATGTAATTATGGTTTCTCTCTCTCTCTCATGTGAATATATATATATATATATATATATATATATATATATATATATATATTTGTGCTTCCGCGATATGTACGATGTAATGTTTCGAGGTCCGATGGAAAAAGAAAAAAAAAGATGCCCATAAATTGGGAATCGGATCTCGGGGTGTTACAACCCCTGTTTTGTTTTTCATTAGGTCTACCAACTCTATTTGCTACCCTATGTATAGGATGAGAGTGGGTCTATTGAGTTGGTCGTGTGGGTGATTTCTGAATGGTTGGCATCTACGGACTGATTTTACCCTTATGATTATTCTGTGAAGTTGATGCCATTCCAGAGTATTGAGGTGTGACCAGTTTTCCTTTAGGTTTTTCAAAATTGATCAACATAATTTTTAGACCAAATTCTTTCTTGTTTGTAGGATTGAATCCTAGACCTTCTTTGTTAAAGTTCACTCTAGTTCCCAGCATTGCATCCACGGTTTCTTTGCCTTCCGTGAATCTCTCTAAGACAGTTTGTTTGTCCTTAAGTTCTTTTTCAGCTTTTTTAAGGCTCTATTGGATTTCATGATTAACATTTTTGATGGCTTCATATTTTTCCATATTCAATTGACTCTCTCTTTGACGATCCTGACATTTTAGTTTAAGTTCATCAATTTGTTTTCCAAGATTTTCCTTCTCTAATCTAAGATGTTCAAGCTCAGTTGTCAATTATTTTGAATCCTCGATCTATCTTTTGAGATCCTCATTTTCAGCTTTCAGATATTCCAGTTTATCTTTATCTGAATGATCATGAACCAGATTGTTTATTTTCTTTTTCAAATATTTATTTTCTTTTCTATACTTCTTGTACTTCTAAAGTAAATCACCATAGGCATCTTCCCAATCTTCAGTTGAGAAATTATCGAACGGAGAAGTTACCTCCTCATCATAGTCGTTGGCCATCAGACACAACCTGTCTTCGTCTTCTTCAGTCGAGGAGCTCTCATCTTCTTCATCATCATCACTCCATGTGCATATCATGGCCTTGGACTTCTTCTTTCCCTTGGCCTTAACTGTTTTCTTCATCAACTCCGGGCATTCTCCACGCATATGCCCAGGCTTCCTGCATTGATAGCAAATGACATGATCAGTTTTATTGGATTGGTCAATTTTGGTAATTGGAAATCTACCCACCTGGGCGGTCTTCCTTTTCTTCTGGAATTTACCCTTCCTTCCTCTCAGAAATTTCTTAAACTCTCGGGTGAGAAGAGCAAGATCATTTATGCTTTCTTCAACTGAGTCACTAGACTCAGTAGAGTTTTCAGACACTTTAAGAGCCACTATTTTCTTCTTTCCTTTCAGGTCTTCCTCATTTCATTTCAAGTTCAGCTCATAAGTCATGAGCGATCCTATCAACTCGTCAGCCGACATAATTGACAGATTCTTGGAATCCTCGATTACTGTGGCTTTGGTGTGTCACACATGAGTGAGTGATCTGAGGATTTTCCTCACTACTTCATTGTCAGAATATTCCTTACCCAAGGACTTTAAGTTGTTGGTGAGTTGGGTTAATCTTGCATACATCTGTGAAATAGATTCATCAGGTTTGATTTTAAACATCTCATAGTCAAAAATGAGCATGTTAGCCTTAGTAACCCTTACCTCAGAAGTGCCCTCATAGATCAGCTCTAACTTATCCCACATCTCCTTCGCAAACATGCATATGGAGACTCTAGAGTACTCGTTGGGGTGAATAACGCACTGCATTATGTTCATGGCGCTCCAGTTGATGGTGGACATTCTGATTTGCTCTCTGGTCCAGGTGTCTTCCTCTTCTGGCAGCTAGAACGGACCTCGACTCACCAATAGCTGTAGTTAGAACCATCGAAGAAAGCAGGTCAGTTAATAGAATGGCCTTCAGCTATAAAGCTTCGAGGCATATTGCCCTTAGATCTCCCCTGGTCATTGGGCCACATAATGGATAACCCGCTCTGATGCCAAATGTTAGGTAGAAGAGTAGATCTAGAAATTGGGGTTAAATAGATCGACTCTAAAAAGTAGCCCAGTTGGCTAACTCAAAAGCACACGAGAGCTTGTTAAGGAATTCGATCAAACACAAAATCTGTACTTGAGCAGGATAGCAGTAAGTACCTTCAGTGCACAAAGCTACCTAAAGCCAAGTGTGTGAAGAGAAGGGAAATATCGGATGCAGTAAGTAGTGAAGTTAGTAACCTGTGAGTGAAGGAAGAAGAAAAAAGATCCAACACACAAAGATCAAACCACTGCACAGAGTTTTTAGGTGGTGGAGAGGGCAAATCTCACCGCCCGTACGGAGAGGGCGAACGAGGTCCAACCCTGACCGAACGAGGCCCAACTCCTCAAAGTGGCAGCCCCCGGGCCCACTTACTGTAAAGACCAAAAACTCACTCGAAACAAGCGCTTCCTAGGTGGCCTTCGGGTTGGGAAGTCCGAGCATCAGTCGATCGGGAAAGCTCCCCCGGAGCCCCCTATTCTTTGTCCCGACCCAGCACTTACCGCTCGGGAGGCCACTCCTGAACAAGTGCTGTAACACCCGAGAATTTTAAAATAGAAATATACAAATATATATATATATATATATAATTATTGAACTCATATTCTAATTCTATTGGATTAACCGCTTAAAACATTTAATTACCAATAGATGCTTTAGAAGATGCCAAATTATATTTTAGGAAATGCCAATTTATATTTTCAATCACTTAGGAAATTAATATTACACTATTCCAAAGAAATAGGAAATAGGTTATATAGATAGTGTTTTAAAGGATAAACATCACTTTTACAAGATGCCAATTCATATTTTCATAATTTAGAAAATTTCATATTTCAACTTTTACATTATATCATTATTTTAAAGAAATAAGGGTATATAGATGAAGTGTTAAAGGATAAACATAATTTAAAAAGTGAGAAAGGGTATATAGATAATTTTGGTTAGTGTAGTGTGAATACAAAAATCTCCGCTCAAAATAACGACATATGTTAAGTCGTTATTTCCTAAATGTGAATACTGACGTGAATAGTGCTATTTTTTATTTCAAAAGAAGTTTTCAAAAAAAATTATATGTAAAAATAGAGAAAAATGTAAGGGTCTCACGCCTGAAATTTCACAAACAAATTCCATCAATTTTTAAAGATAAAAATCTTTGAAGTTTAACATGGAAATCTTAACTTATGAAATACACGACCCTCTCTTGGGCGTCATTTCTTTTCGACAACTATCACGATCATTCTATCCCTCCAGCCTATGTAGACTGTAAACCCACTAAATACCCTATAATTCTGGATCTTGTCCTCCATCATGTCGACCCTAAGGTTATAAAATACACTATATTTTCCCCTTATTTGGTTAGTTCAAAGGCCAGATATGGGAGCAAGCTCTGAAGAGTTGCAGACGAAGGGAAGGGCTACTTCTTCCTCTCCTGTCAACTCATGTCACTTCACAGAGATAGGTGTTCTCAAATCCTTGTCTAACTAGTAGCTAAATAGGTTAACTGATGCATGTTAGAGTTCGATTGACTAGTCAACCATGCTATATATATCATCTGGCTTTACCGTAATCAAGCAATAATCATGTATATATCATGTTTTTTTGATAGCCTGTTACATATCACCATGATCTTTAAGAGTTTAAACTTAGTTTGTTAGTATGATTTGTATGAGTTTTTGAACATATTTTATCACACTAGTTTTACAGTATTAATAACCATGTTTTAAATCTTAATATATAGTCTCTATTAACATAATATGTTCATGGTTTAAAGACACGGAGGCTCCCAGCCCTCTAGTAATTGGCGCCCCTGACCAGGGCACCATTTTCAAAATTGAAGACTGTTCACACAGTCGTCATTTAAATGAAGACACCCCCAATGTCGTCAATTCGATTTCTAAAATTTTTAGTAATTAATAATTCAACATATTCAAAAATCCATAACTATCGAACTAAAGCACAAAAGTTTTGTATGAACATGTTTCTGGAATCCTGACATTTTTCTAAACATATTCGTGCCATTACTTCCTGATTCGGAGCTTTTTCACACTGATGAATAGTGGACACCCCTCTGTAATTAGCGCCCCTGACTAGGGCGCCAATTTCAAAATTGAAGACTGCCCGTGAGGGCGTCAATTAATTGAAGACAAGCACCATGTCGTCAATTCAATTTTTTGTAATTTTCAGAGATCAGTAAATCAACGCATTCAAAAATCTATAACTAATAAATGGGACCTTGAAATTTTTGACAGAATATACTTCTGTGACCCTGAGATTTTTCTCCACCTGACCATGTCTTCGGATTCTGATTCGGAGAAGCTTTGGAGAAATGAATAGTAACTTGTGTCACAGAACTTACAGTTCTGATGCGAAGCACAACTCACGTGGAAAAATAACTCAATTGGTGTGTCGTCAATTTGAGGTGAACCTGTACTTAAATTGAAGACACTCTGGAAGTCTTCAATTAAATGAAAATTGCCCACAGAGTCTTCAATTTGTTAAATGAAAACTATCCAGAGAGTCTTCAATTTATTAATTGAAGACGGCCCTCAAGTCTTCAATTACTGAATTGAAGACGGCCCTTAAGTCTTCAATTACTGAATTGAAGACGGCCCTCAAGTCTTCAATTACTGAATTGAAGACGGCCCTCAAGTCTTCAATTAATTGAAGACTGCCCACAGGGGCGTCAATTTCGTTTCTTGAGGAATTAAAGTGATAACATTAGAAATTTCATATCTGTGAAACCAAAACTCAGTAATTATATCTGAACATGTTTCTGGACTCTCGAGGAATTATACTAAGTATTCATATCCTTACTTTCGAATATCGAGAAACTTTTTTGAAATGAACAGTGCTTTGAGTCACAAAATGTATCTGCCAGGTGAAAATCACTGAATTGAAGACGGCCCTTAAGCAGGGTTTGCCGACCCGGTCGACTCGGCCGACCCGGTCTCGGCCTGGGTCGGGTCGGGTCGCTCCCGTCTCGGTCCGACCCGATCCATATTTAAATAAAAAACACTATATATATAATATATATTTATAATAATAGAATAAAATATAAAAATATACTTTATACATATATTATATTATTAAATTAATGGGGGCGACCCGGTGGTGACCTACAGCCCGGTCGACCCGGTCTCGACCTGGGTCGGGTCGGGTCGTGCGAGTCGGGGCGACCCGCACTGGGTCGGCAAACCCTGCCCTTAAGTCTTCAATTTCAGAATTGAAGACGGCCCTTAAGTCTTCAATTTTAGAATTGAAGACGGCCCTCAAGTCTTCAATTACTGAATTGAAGACGGCCCTTAAGTCTTCAATTTCAGAATTGAAGATGGCCCTCAAGTCTTCAATTAATTGAAGACTGGGTAAAGGGGCGCCAATTTGATATATATATTATATATATATATATATATATATTTAAAAAATTGAAAATTTGAAAGATTAGCAAACCCTCATATGCCAACTCAGTAATTACAACTTCTGATCTTGATCTGTCTCAAAAATTATGCAAACACAACCGTAATCCATACTCCTTCGTATGATGAGTTCTTGAAATTCCTTTCCATGAAAAAAAAATCTACTTGTGTATACCCTACATGGTCAAACATTGAATCTCTTAAACTATCATTTGGGAGTGTAGGAGCTAAGTGTCATGCATGGTAAAGTGCTACATTGTGAGAGCCACCTCTTGAGGCCGTACGGCGCAAAGTGCTACATGACGGGAGCCACCTCTTGAGCCTGTAGGGGCCACCTCTAGAATCCTTCATAACCAAATGACTAGTTAATCTCGTCTGAAATACTACGTTTTTAAATTATTGAAATTCCATATTGGCTATAAATGAGAGTGGATATTAAAGGTTATACATGAAATGTTGTGCATATAGGACCCGGTCTGGTCTTGGGAGGAGCACCCGAAGGTACTTGTGCCCATGAGAGTTTATTGACCACGGTGTTTAGCATTGCACCGGAGTACTTGCTTAACTTTAGACACTCCACCCCTACTCTCTCTCCTTACTTACTTGACTTGCGTGGCCCGGAACAGGCAATACTTGACTTGTGGCCCGAGAAAGGGCAAAATACTTACGTGATAATAGCCAATTCTACTGATACGTACTTGACAATACTTGCTTGAATTGAATTTTTACTTGATATACTTGTACATGAGTTCCTTCTCATACCTGCGTTCATACTTGTACACGAATCCCTGCTTGCCCGAAGTGGCATTTACATCTGTAAATTCTTGAAATACTGCTTGTCAAATACTTGAAATCTTGTTATACTCTCTTTATACAGTTCTTGATCTCTTATTGTTCATCATGCCTAGATTTACCTGCATACCTGATTTTTTATTATACGTACATCATGCATAGCCATACTGATAATACATGCAAATTGTAAATCACGTAAAGATTGTTCGTATTTGAGATGTAATTCCTACTGAGCGATTCGCTCATCCAGTGGCTTCCTAACATTTTCAGGTGATTCGGATAGCGACAAGAATGGGTTTGAGGCCGAGTTAAGAGTGCTAGAACGTCATCCATTTATCATTAGGTAGTCGAGTCTTTGAATTTATTTGAGTCTACCTTGTATTCCCAGTTATGTCAGTTAGTGGTATAAACTTTGAGTTAAGTCGTGTAGACTAATGTTTGGCTTTCTAAATTTGGAAATTTGTCATGGACTATCTTTATTTCCTTTGATTAATCAAATAAAAATCACTTGGACTATTGGAATTTATTAGAATTTTAGTCATTTACGCACTCCGAAATTTTGTATTTTAAAATTCTTATCACTTTAATGACACGATCTATATAGATGCGTCACGCATCCGAGTATCTTCCGCGCTCGGGACGTGACAGTCTTCGTGGTATCAGAGCCTAGGTTTTAAAATCTAGAGAACTAGAAGAAATAAAAGGTTAAAATTTGAAATGTAAGTAAAAACTTGAGTCCAAGGATAGATATACCTTACCCGGTGAGATGGATAGAGCCATGGGTTAAGTTTTATAATGACTTTTAA
Source organism: Amorphophallus konjac (assembly GCA_022559845.1). Taxonomy (NCBI): domain Eukaryota; kingdom Viridiplantae; phylum Streptophyta; class Magnoliopsida; order Alismatales; family Araceae; genus Amorphophallus; species Amorphophallus konjac. The sequence continues at coordinate 180,980 of JAHNEJ010003381.1, read as the reverse complement.
CCTTACAAGTAAACCCGATCTTTATCATACCTAACTCTTTGTAGGATAATGGCTACGGAAAGAGCACAATGGCGCGAGATGCAGCGCACCGTGCAAGGCCTCACACAGGCACTACAGCAAGTCGCCCAAGGTGGAGCAAACCGTGGAGCGGGAGATCTCCACCGAAGTTTCCGTAACATGAACCCACCGAGGTTCACGGGTCGTCCGACCCCGAGGATGCCGAGAATTGGCTGAAGGAGATGGAACGAATCTTTCGTGTGATGCAATGCGCGGACGAAGAGAAGGTTTTACTAGCCGTATTCCAACTAGAGCGGGACGCTCGATGCTGGTGGGAATCCATAGAAGTAACACTGCCAGAATACCATGTCACATGGGATGAATTCACGGAGCATTTCAACAACAAGTACTTCTCCGATCATATCCAGGAAAAGAAGGCCGCGGAATTCACCGTTCTAAAACAACGGGGCTTGAAAGTGGCCGAGTATGAGGCTCAGTTTTCCAGATTATCTAGGTATGCACCCCACTTGGTGTGTACGGAAAAGATGAAGGTGAGAAGATTCCTCAATGGGCTTCGGCCCCATTATATCACACAACTTGCACCGATGGACATCCAAGTCTATTCGGAGATGGTTCGGCGTGCTCAACTTCTAGAAGACGCCACCGAATTATCCGAGAGAATCCGAGGAAGAGACAAGAAGGAACCCGTCACAAGCCCAAGAAAATTCAAACAATCATTTAACAAGAAAAGATTTTTCATGGGAGGGGAGCCCTCCAAGGCAAAGAAATTCCAGAAGTATGACAGGCCATTCTCCACCACCACACCCTCAAAGGAAATTTACAAGTATTGTGATAAAGCTGGTCATAAGACCGAGGAATGCTGGAGGAAGTTAGGAGCTTGTCTTCGATGTGGGAGCCGAGAACATCGAATCCCAGACTGCCCACTAATGAAGGAGCAAGACATCAAAGACGAGAAGCGTCCGGTAAAGAAACAAGGCCGTCTGCAAGCTCTTCGAGAGACGGAACCCACTGAAGGCGGAATTGTGGAATGTACTCTCACTATTTGCTCAAAAATTGCTCAAGTTTTATTTGATACCGGAGCAACTCATTCATTCGTTTCCAAGAACTTTGCTGCTTCATTTTCTAAGAAACATGAACTGTTAGATTTGGTCTTATCTACACCTCTTGGGAATGAGTCTGATATCACTTATCACTATCCCAATTGTGAAGTGATGATTAAGGGAAACAATTTACCTGCTGACTTGATATGCCTAGATATGAAGGGTTATGACGTCACACTAGGTGCCAACTGGCTATCCACATACCAAGCAACTGTAGATTACCGGCATGGCAAGGTAACTTTCGTGGATTTCCCAGAGCTAGTTTACAATAGCCCTCGAAGTAAATCACTTCTTATATCAGCACTCTGAGCTAGTAAACTTATGAATAAGGGATGCATGGCTTTCATAGCATTCGTGACTGTCACAGAAGTCGAGAAGGTTAAACTTGAAGACATCCGTGTAATTCAGGATTTTCCCGGTGTTTTTCCAGAAGATTTAACTGGCTTCCCCCCGGAAAGGGAAGGGTCGTTCACAATCGACCTTGTCCCTGGTGCTGGTCTTGTCTGTAGGGCACCATACAGAATGTCCCCTGCTGAGCTGAAGGAACTAAAGGAACAACTAATGGAGTTATTGAAAAAGGGTTTCATCAGGCCGAGTACTTCCCCTTGGGGAGCACCCGTGCTGTTCGTCAAAAAGAAGGATAGATCGATGAGACTATGCATCGATTATCGGCAGCTAAATAACCTTACAATCAAGAACAAATACCCGCTGTCGAGGATTGATGAGCTATTCGATCAGTTATCAGGAGCTTCATATTTCTCCAAGATTGATCTTCGTTCTGGTTACCACCAATTGAAAATCAAAGAAGAAGACATTCATAAAACTGCATTCTGAAGCAGGTATGGGCATTACGAATTTACTATTATGCCTTTCGGACTAACAAATGCCCCCACAGCTTTTATGCAATTAATGAACAGCATATTCAGGCCCTACTTAGACCAATACATTGTGGTCTTTATTGATGATATTCTGATCTATTCCAAAACCGAAGAGGATCATGAAGAACATCTCAAGAAGACACTACAGATATTAAGAGAAAACAAGCTGTATGCCAAATTCAGCAAATGCGAGTTCTGGCTCGAGGAAGTATCCTTCTTAGGCCATATTATTTTGAAGAACGGAATTGCTATTGACCCGTCAAAGGTCGAAGCCGTGAAGAACTGGGAATGACCCACAAATGCAACAAAAATTTGAAGTTTCTTGGGTCTATCTGGTTACTATCGGCATTTTATCAAGGACTTCTCCAAGATTGTCGTTCCTCTGACTAGGTTAACCCGTAAGGAAGTGCCTCATGAGTGGAATGAAGACTGTGAAAATAGTTTCCAAGCTTTGAAGGATCTCTTGACCACTGCTCCAGTCTTATCATTACCAGTTGAAGGAGAAAAATACGAGGTATATACCGATGCCTCGGGTATTGGGCTCAGATGTGTATTGATGCAGAATGGAAGAGTCATTGCATACTCTTCCCGACAATTGAAGAAACATGAAGAGAACTACCCGATTCACAACTTAGAACTGGCCACGGTAGTATTCATTTTGAAGATCTGGAGGCACTATCTCTACGGAGAATAATTCACTGTGTACTCCGATCATAAAAGCCTCAAGTACTTATTCTCCCAAAAGGAGCTGAACATGCGGCAAAGGCGGCGTTGGCTCTAGTATCTCAAGGATTTCAACTTCACTATACAATATCATCTTGGTAAGGGTAATTCCATAGTTGATGCCCTTAGTCGGAAGCCGAGAATAATATTGGCCAACTGCATGATACAAGAATGGAAGCTGCTGGGGAAATTCTCTGAGCTTGATATCAGCACAGATGAGAAGAACATGCGTATTATTCTATCTCATATGTGCCTACATCCAGATTTGCTACCTGAAATCAAGAAGCTACAGGAAGAAGATCCCTCACTAGAGGAGATAAAGAGCAAGCTGGACGAGACACTGGATTTCAAGCTGGCACCGAATGATAGATTACTATTTCATGAATGAACATGTGTGCCCGACTGTCCCGAATTGAAGAAGAAGATTCTTGAAGAAGCTCATCGATCGAGGTACATGATCCACCCTGGAGCCACTAAGATGTACCAAGACTTGAAAAGAACTTTCTGGTGGCCTTACATGAAAAGGGAGGTAGTAGACTTTGTGTCTCGTTGCCTCACATGCCAACAAGTGAAGGCGGAACATCAAAAACCCGTCGGAAAGCTACATCCGCTTGATATTCTCAAGTGGAAGTGGGAAGACATTGGCATGGACTTTATCATGGGTTTGCCCAAGTCTAGGGGTGGATATGATGGAATTTGGGTAATTATCGACCGGCTAACTAAATCGGCCCATTTCTTTCCCATCAAAAGCCAATGGTCAGTCGACGTACTTGCTGCCCTGTATATTAAGGGGATGGTTAGATTGCATGGAGTTCCCGTCTCAATCGTATCTTACCGAGACCCGCGCTTCACCTCTCATTTTTGGAAAGGTCTACAACACTCTTTGGGGACGAAACTTAATTTCAACACTGCTTTCCATCCCCAAACAGATGGTCAGACTGAAAGGACAAATCAGGTTGTTGAAGATATGTTAAGGGCATGTATTATAGATTTCGGCCGAAACTGGCACGCCCACTTATCCCTAGCCGAATTTGCCTATAATAACAGCTATCAAGCTAGTATTCAAATGGCACCTTTCGATGCGCTTTATGGCAGGAGTTGTCGTTCTCCAATATGCTGGGAAAAAGTCGGTGAAAGACAAATTCTAGGCCCAGATATGGTTAGAGATTCGACTGAGAAGATACACCTTATCAGAGAGAGACTCAAGGTAGCTCAGTGCAGGCAAAAATCTTATGCTGATAATAGAAGGAGAGACTTGGAGTTCCAAGTTGGGGACCATATATTTCTCAAGGTATCTCCTTGCCGAGGTATTAGAAGATTCGATGTTAAGGATAAGCTTACACCGAGGTTTATCGGTCCATTCAAAGTATTGGAAGGAGTGGACGAGGTGGCCTACCGTATTACTTTACCTCCTCAATTATCAGAAGTGCACAATGCATTTCATATATCTATGTTGAAAAAATATGTGTACGACCCTTCTCACGTCATCGGCCATGCTGATTTGGTGATTCAAAGAGATCTTACTTATGAGCAAAGGCCGATGCGGATCCTCGACCGCGAAGTTCGAGTTCTAAGGAGCAAGACGATCCCAAAATCCAATGGAATCAATGCGCGGAACAAGAAGTAACTTGGGAGACCGAAGAATCTATGAAAAGAAGATACCCAGAATTATTCTAAACTGTAAGTATTTTATACTTTCTACAATATCCTTATACAGTTGAATTTGGGGACCACATTCTTTTAAGTAGGGAAGGGTGTAACACCCGAGAATTTTAAAATATTAACATACAAAAAAATTTTATATATATATTTAATTATTGAACTCATAGTCTAATTCTATTGGATTAACCATTTAAAACATTTAATTACCAATAGATGCTTTAGAAGATGCCAAATTATATTTTAGGAAATGCCAATTTATATTTTCAATCACTTAGGAAATTAATATTACACTATTCCAAAGAAATAGGAAATATGTTATATAGATAGTGTTTTAAAGGATAAACATCACTTTTACAAGATGTCAATTCATATTTTCATAATTTAGAAAATTTCATATTTCAACTTTTACATTATATCATTATTTTGGAGAAATAAGGGTATATAGATGAAGTGTTAAAGGATAAACATAATTTAGAAAGTGAGAGAGGGTATATAGATAATTTTGGTTAGTGTAGAGTGAATACAAAAATCTCCGTTCAAAATAACGACATATGTTAAGTCGTTATTTCCTAAACGTGAATAGTGACATAAATAGTGTCATTTTTTATTTAAAAAGAAATTTTCAAAAACATTTATATGTAAAAATAGAGAAAAATGTAAGGGTCTCACCCCTAAAATTTCACAAACAAATTCCATCAATTTTTAAAGATAAAAATGATTGAAGTTTAACATGAAAATCTTAACTTATGAAATACACGACCCTCTCTTGGGCGTCATTTCTTTCCGATAACTATCACGATCATTCTATCCCTCCAGCCTGTGTAGGCTGTAAACCCACTAAATACCCTCTAATTCTAGATCTTGTCCCCCATCATGTCGACCGTAAAGTTATAAAATACACCTTATTTTCCCCTTATTTGGTTAGTTCGAAAGTTAGATACGGGAGCAAGCTCTGAAGAGTTGCAGAGGAAGGGAAGGGCTGCTTCTTCCTCTCCTGTCAACTCATGTCACTTCACAGAGATATGTGTTCTCAAATCCTTGCCTAACTAGTAGCTAAATAAGTTAACTGATGCATGTTAGAGTTCGATTAACTAGTCAACCATGCTATATATATCATCTGGCTTTACCGTAATCAAGCAATAATAATATATAAATCATGTTATTTTGATAGCCTGTTACATATCACCACGATCTTTAAGAGTTTAAACTTAGTTTGTTAGCATGATTTTTATGAGTTTTTGAACATTTTTTATCACACTAGTTTTACAATATTAATAACCATGTTTTAAATCTTAATATATAGTCTCTGTTAACATAATATGTTCATGGTTTAAGGACACGGAGGCTCCCAGCCCTCTGGTAATTGGCGCCCCTGACCAGGGCGCCATTTTCAAAATTGAAGACTGTTCACACAGTCGTCATTTAAATGAAGACACCCCCAATGTCGTCAATTCGATTTCTGAAATTTTCAGTAATTAATAATTCAACACATTCAAAAATCCATAACTATCGAACTAAAGCACAAAATTTTTGCATGAACATGTTTCTGGAATCCTGACATTTTTCTCAACATATTCGTGCCATTACTTCCTGATTCGGAGCTTTTTCACACTGATGAATAGTGGACACCCCTCTGTAATTGGCGCCCCTGACTAGGGCGCCAATTTCAGAATTGAAGACTGCCCGTGAGGGCGTCAATTAATTGAAGACATGCACCATGTCGTCTATTCAATTTTATGTTATTTTCAAGGATCAGTAAATCAACGCATTCAAAAATCTATAACTAATAAATGAGACCTTGAAATTTTTGACAGAATATATTTCTGTGACCCTTAGATTTTTCTCCACCTGACCATGTCTTCGAATTCTGATTCGGAGAAACTTTGGAGAAATAAAAAGTGACTTGTGTCACAGAACTTACAGTTCTGATGCGAAGCACAACTCACGTGGAAAAACAACTCAATTGGTGTGTCGTCAATTTGAGTTGAACCTGTACTTAAATTGAAGACACTCTGGAAGTCTTCAATTAAATGAAGACTGCCCACAAAGTCTTCAATTTGTTAAATGAAGACTGTCCATAGAGTCTTCAATTTATTAATTGAAGACGGCCCTCAAGTCTTCAATTACTGAATTGAAGACGACCCTTAAGTCTTCAATTACTGAATTGAAGACGGCCCTCAAGTCTTCAATTAATTGAAGACTGCTCACAGGGGCGTCAATTCCGTTTCTTGAAGAATTAAAGTTATAACATTAGAAAATTCATATCTGTGAAACCAAAACTCAGTAATTATATCTAAACATGTTTTTGGAACTCTCGGGGAATTATACTAAGTATTCATATCCTTACTTTCGAATTTCGAGAAACTTTTTCGAAATGAACATTGCTTTGAGTCACAAAACGTATCTGCCAGGTGAAAATCACTGAATTGAAGACGACCCTTAAGTCTTCAAATTCAGAATTGAAGACGGCCCTCAAGTCTTCAATTACTGAATTGAAGATGGCCCTTAAGTCTTCAATTTCAGAATTGAAGATGGCCCTAATGTCTTCAATTACTGAATTGAAGATGGCCCTTAAGTCTTCAATTTCAGAATTGAAGACGACCCTCAAGTCTTCAATTAATTGAAGACTGGGTAAAGGGGCGCCAATTTGATATATATATATATATATATATATATATATATATATATATGTATATATATAGAGAGAGAGAGAAAATTGAAAATTTGAAGGATTAGTAAACCCTCAGATGCCAACTTAATAATTACAACTTCTGATCTTGATTTGTCTCGAAAATTGTGCAAACACAAACCTAATCCATACTGCTGCGTACGATGAGTTCTTGAAATTCCGTTCCATGAAAAAAAAACTACTTGTGTATACCCTACATGGTCAAATCTTGAATCTCTGGAACTATCATTTGGGAGTGTAGGAGCAAAGTGCTACGTTGTGGGAGCCACCTCTTGAGGCCGTACGTCGCAAAGTGCTACACGACGGGAGTCACCTCTTGATCCTGTAGGGGCCACCTCTAGATTCCTCCATAACCAAATGACTAGTTAATCTTGTCTGAAATACTACGTTTCTAAATTATTGAAATTCCATATTGGCTATAAATGAGAGTGGATGTCAAAGGTTATACGTGAAATGCTGTGCATATAGGACCCGGTCTGGTCCTGGGAGGAGCACCCGAAGGTACTTGTGCCCATGGGAGTTTATTGACCACGGTGTTTAGCATTGCACCGGAGTACTTGCTTGACTTGAGAAACTCCACCCCTACTTTCTCTCCTTACTTAATTGAATTGCATGGCCCGGAACGGGCAATACTTGACTTGTGACCCTAGAAATGGCAAAATACTTACGTGATAATAGCCAATTCTACTGATACGTACTTGACAATACTTGCTTGAATTGAATTTTTACTTGATATACTTGTACATGAGTTCCTTCTCATACCTGCGTTCATACTTGTACACGAATCCCTGCTTGCCCGAAGTGGCATTTACATCTGTAAATTCTTGAAATACTGCTTGTCAAATACTTGAAATCTTGTTATACTCTCTTTATACGGTTCTTGATCTCTTATTGTTCATCATGCTTAGGTTTACCTGTATACCTGATTTTTTATTATACGTACATCATGCATAGCCATACTGATAATACATGTAAATTGTAAATCACGTAAAGATTGCTCATATTTGAGATGTAATTCCTACTGAGCGATTCGCTCATCCAGTTACTTCCTAACATTTTCAGGTGATTCAGATAGTGACAAGAATGGGTTTGAGGTCGAGTGAAGAGTGCTAGAACGTCATCCATTTATCATTAGCTAGTCGGGTCTTTGAATTTATTTGAGTCTACCTTGTATTCCCAGTTATGTCAGTTAGTGGTATAAACTTTGTGTTAAGTCGTGTAGCCTAATGTTTGGATTTCTAAATTTGGAAATTTGTCATGGACTATCTTTATTTCCTTTGATTAATCAAATAAACATCACTTGGACTATTGAATTTATTAGATTTTTAGTCATTTGCGCACTCCGAAATTTTGTATGTTAAAATTCTTATCGCTTTAATGACACGATCTATATAGACGCATCACGCATCCGAGTATCTTCCGCACTCGGGACATGACAAGTGCCGTTCGCTCGGGCTCGCTGATGGAAGCTTATTGATACGGCCGTTGCGAATCCCTTAATGGCAGGAAGCTCAATGGGGTAGGGGAAACCAAGAGTCCGCGCGCCGTAAGGAGCCCGCATGAAGGACGTAACCCCCCTGGAACTCCTCCGCTTATAGGGATCAATTCACATAACAGGCCATTATTTAAACTAGACATGCCCTACTACGAGAAGGTAAGCCTAAGCAAGGCAAGAGCCAGCAACCCTGAGCAGGAACCACTTCACCTTTTGGTGGAGAGGGATCTCGCGCTCCCATTTTCCTCCCAACTTCTCTCTTCGCACCAGTGCTCTACAACTTGTGCTGACTTAAGCATCGGAGGGTCTTCCCTGGGGATCTATCCCTGGGCACCTCTAACTTGTTTCCCTTCTTGCAGTTCTTACTTCAAGGGTATGTGGTCATCTTCCTCCCCGCTCAGGAGTAGCGCGAGATCGCCCCTCTTCATCTGGCGCCGTCTGTGGGAACCAGGATGGAGATTGAAAAGAGCCATCCCAGAAGTACGAGCGGTATACCCCACTTACCGCCCCCATCTACGAAATCTACGAAGACATCAAAGGCTCGGGTCTCCTCAACCAACCCGAGCCCATGAAGACCAAGCATCGCAATCGCCACAAGCATTGCCTGTTCCACAGCGACCACGGGCATCACACCAGCGATTGCCATCAACTTCAAGATGAGATCGAGCACCTCATCTGCCAGGGACACCTATCTCAGTACGTGTCCGGGCAAAAGGAAGACCGAGGCGCCGCTGAAGAGATTGATAATGCCCCCCACGGAGTCCACATCAATGTCATCGCGGGCGGGACGGCATCAGGCAGAGATAGCAGCCGAGGAAGAAAGCGCCATGCCGAGCGGGTGAGATGAGCCTCTACTGAGGCACTTGTGGCCCCGCAGGCTGTGAACCGTAGGCCCTGGTATTCTCTGACCAAGACTTGGAAGGGCTAACCACCCCGCACGATGACGCTCTCGTTGTATTGGCTACAATAAACCATTGTAATGTGGACAGGATCTTAGTCGACAATGGCAGTGTCCCTGATGTATTATCCTATGAATGTTTTCTCAAGATGGGAGAGAATCCATCTAAACTCTGCCCGATCCAAACCCCCCCTTTGTGGGTTCAACGGCCAGGCTACTTATCCCAAGGGAGCACTGAGCCTGCCGGTTACTATCGGCACCCCGCCCAAAATCGTTACGGTTATGGTAGACTTCATCATGATCAAGGGGATGACGGCATACAACGTCATCTTCGGCCAAGGCATTCTCAGCCGAATGAAAGCGGTGCCCTCTACCTTTCACCAAAAGATGAAGTTCCCAACCAAGTAGGGCATGGGGGAAGTTCAAGGTAACCAGGCATTGGCTAGACGGTGCTATATAGTCTCGGTTGACGCCGCTAGGCCGGAAGGGAAGAATAAAGGGGTAAAGGGAGCTGAAGAGGGACCCGCAACATCTGAGCTTGACGGTGAGTTGCTAACAGTCTTCCTTAATGGTGACCCGACCCTAGGAGTAAAGATTGGAGCTGAGCTACCACTTGAAGAACAGAGAAATATAAAGATTTCCTTGCGCAGTACATCCGAGTCTTTGCATGGTCTAATGAGCACCTTCCCAGGATCCCGGGAGACGTTGTGATGCACAAGCTCAACCTCGACCCGACAGCAAAGCCAGTACAATAGCGCAGGAGAAAGCACACCCCAGAAAAGCAAGCGGTCATCAAAGAGCAAGTCATCAAGAGGTAGAAGACTGGCCTCTTTCGTCCAGTTCTGTACCCTACATGGCTCGCCAACGTCGTCCTGGTGCCAAAAGCTTCTGGGAAATGGCGGATATGCGTGGACTTCACCGACCTCAACCAGGCTACCCTGAAGGATTGCTACCCATTGCCGAGCATCGATCAACTGGTCGATTCAACCTCTGGCAACGAGCTGCTCAACTTCCTGGACGCCTACTCCGGCTACCATCAGATCATGATGGACCTGGAGGACATCGAGAAGACCACCTTCATCACCGACTTCGGCGTACACTGCTACACCCGGATGCCGTTCGAGTTAGAGAACACTGGAGCAACATATCAGAGACTAATCAACCACATTTTCAAAGGATAGCTCAGTTAGAACGTCGAGGCCTATATTGATGATATACTCGTCAAGACACCGAAGGCCGAAGACCACCTCCCCGACCTAGCCAAGACCTTTGACACACTCCTGAAGTGCAACATGAAGCTCAACCCCGCCAAGTGCGCCTTCGGAGTCAGATCTGGGATGTTCCTAGGCTTCCTGGTCACTCAGCATTGAATTGAGGCCAACCCCGACAAGGTCCAGGCCATCCAGGACATGCGGCCACCCACCTGCATCAAGGACGTCCAACGCCTAACAGGGCGCATTGCTACACTCAATAGTTTCTTATCTCGGGCGGCCGAACGATGCTTACCCTTCTTTAAATTGTTGAGGGGACCCAAAATTGCATCTGCTACGTTCGCTTGGGACGAGGAATGTCAGAAGGCATTAGCTGAACTCAAGGAATTCTTGGCCTCGCCCCCTGTGCTGTCCAAACTAGTCTAAGGTGAAGCACTACACCTCTACCTCTCGGCGACCCCTTCTACTGTAAGCTCGGTCCTGGTCAGGAACGATGCAGAGGTCAAGAGACAAGTTTACTATGCCAGGAAGGTGCTTAATGAGGTCGAAAGAAGGTACCCTACAACCGAGAAACTCGTGCTAGCGTTGATTACCTCGGCCAAGCACCTCCGACCCTACTTCCAAGGGTACTTCATCGTCGTATTGACTGACGAACCCCTGAAAAAGATTCCCTTTCACCCTGAAGCCTCGGGACGCCTCGTCAAATGGGCCATCATGCTCGGGAGCTACGATATTTCGTATCGCCCCGCTCAGCTATTAAAGGACATGCTCTCACGGACTTCATCGCTGAAAGCACGGTCCCGATTAAAGAAGCACTTCCACCAGCGTCTGGCCTACCTGGGATCTGTTCATCGACAGATCATCCAATTCAATAGGAAGCGGCGCCGGTATTTTCCTCAAATCCCCCAAAGGAGCGGAGCTGCGGTACGCTCTGAAGTTCAACTTCCAGGCGTCCAACAACGCCTCCGAGTATGAAGACGTTATCTCGGGAGCCAAGATGGCTCGACGACTGGGGGCCGAACGAGTTAGGATCCACACTGACTCTTAATTGGTCGCTAGCCAGGTCAACGGTGAATACGAAGCTCGGGAAGTACAAATGGTCAAGTACCTCCAGGCGGTCAAGAGGATGGCCCAACTCTTTGAGAGCTTTGAGGTAGTCCGAATAGCTCGAGAGGAAAACTCCCGAGCAGACGCCCTCTCTCGACTGGCCTCCTTGCCCGACCCCGCTAGTACACGATCGGTCTTCCTCGAAGAGCTCAGGCAACCAAGCATCGAATCCGAGCTTATGACTGTTGACCCGGCACCCTCAAGCGACTAGCGGACCCCTACATATCCTGGCTCCGGGATTCTCAAGAGCCCATCGACCCTCGAGAGGCTCGAAAGCTCAAGTACCAAGCTCGGCGTTTCGTCATGCTGGACGATGCCTTGTACCACAGATCTTTCTCCGGTCCCCTCCTCAAGTGCATTAGCACCGACAAAGCCAGCCGAGCGGTTCATGAAGTACACGAAGGCATCTGCAGAGTGCACCAAGGAGGAAGATCGCTCGCCATGATCTTGCTACAGTAGGGTTACTGGTGGCCCACTCTCCAGCGCGACTGCTCAACCTACGTGCAGAAGTGCGATCGATGTCAACACTTCAACCACCTGATTCATCAGCCCGCTGTAGAGCTCATCACCCTTGCCGAGCCATACCCTTTCGCTCAGTGGGGGATCGACATTTTGGGGCCTTTCCCTACGACTCAAGCTCAGAAGAAGTTCATCATCGTCGCCATCGACTATTTCACCAAATGGATCGAGGCTGAAGCCACCACCAGGATCACCGAATCAGTCGTATGGAGTTTTGTTTGGAAGTCCATCATCTGTCGCTATGGTGTCCCCTGAGTGATCGTGAGCGATAACGATCGACAGTTTGATTCTCATTATCTCAAAGACAGATGTGCTGACCTAAACATTCGCAACCACTTCACTTCGGTAGCCCACCCTCAGGCTAATGGACTGGTCGAAAATGCCAATAAGACTATCTTAAAAGGCATCAAAACCAGGCTCGACAAAGCCAAGGGAAGATGGCTCGAGGAATTGCCGAGCGTACTATGGTCGCACCGAACTACTCCGAGAACGACTATTGGTGAAACACCTTTTCAGCTGGTGTATGGCACGGAAGCTGTGATTCTGTTGGAGGTCGGCAATCCCTCTCTCTACGTCGTCCACTTTGAGCCCGAGGTAAACGAGCAGAAATTGCGAGAGAACCTCGAGTTGGTGGACGAGATCCGAGAGATTGCAAGCATCCGAGCAATGGAATACCAACGACGCATCACTCTATACTACAACACCAGAGTCCGAGATAGACACTTCCAGCCAGGAGACTTCGTCCTGAGGAAGGCCGAAGCATCTCGACCACTAGAGGCGGTGGGGAAGCTGGCCCCTACCTGGGAAGGTCCCTACTGAGTGGTCGAGAAGCTCAGGAAAGGAGCATACCGATTGTCCACCATGGAAGGAACACCCATCCCTCGGACGTGGAACTCGACAAATCTTCGCAAGTTCTACTTTTGAACATTTGGCAAGCTTACACATGTAAGCAAAATAGAATAATCGCCATTCTTTACTTCTTATTAAAATTTGATGTACATCAAGAAGGCCGTAGACGGTATAGTATACATGTACAAAAAATTACATCCCCTGGTACTATAACGTGAGCAGAACACTCAGCCGACCCAGTAGGCGCTCCCACGTCCAGCCATTGACTCTGCCTCGTGCAGAAACTGACTCGGATAAGGGATCGCCAGCTTCGTTGGTTTGAGAAAGCTCGGAGGAAAAAGGAAAAGAGGGGAAACAACAAGAAGAAGAGAGGAAGGAATACAAGTGAAGGCCTCCTCTCTGCCAACTCTTTGGAAGGCAGAGAGTGCAGGCACCCTCCAAAGAGTGAAAGGGGAGGGAGAAAAAGAAAAAGGCAGAGACGGGCCAGGAGGTAGGGGGAGGCCAAGAAAGGAGGGAGCTTAATGAGCTCCCCCCTCCCCTTGGGATGGCGTCGGTGGGTCAGGGATAAGAGTGCGACATGCTCCGGCATGACGAACCTCTTCCAGAGTGACCCTCGACTGACGAACCCTCTTCCAGACTGAAACAACATGAGCTTCCTCCTACCGCCATCTGCATCATCATCTTCTGAAGCGCCCTCCATGCCCCGCCGAGGCTAACAGCACAATGCTTTGCGGAAGGGAAAGAAGGAGAAAACCGCCAGGGATGCCCTTAAGCGACGAAAGGAAAAGGAGACGCCCCTCGGACCTTTTATAGGCCGAAGGGAGCGGTGATCGCCTTAAATGACTCTCCCCTTTACAAAACGCGCTAAAAAGACTTTCCCTGAGATGGTTACCTCAATTCCCGACACCCCTCCCAGCGGGACGCGCGAAGCGGTAAGTCATTAAGGGCGGTATGGACAAATGGAAAGGTGCCAGCGTCATGTCAGTTATTTGACAGATCGGCGCGCGCAAGATCTGCAGAAAATCGGTGCCTTCTTCAAACGACTACGGATACGGTAGTCAAATCACACCAAAAGCAGTAAGAAACAGTCAATTCAGCATTCAATACTACCGCTATTATAGTTTCCAAAAAAGCCTTACTCGGCTACATATGAAAAAGAAAGAAAAAAGAAAAGAGCTATTACATCAGGCCTCGAGCCCATCTCCAAGCTCGGCAAACAAGGCTTCTTCGGCACCAGATGATCTACCCCCAGTGTTCTCGGCAACGGCCGACCCAGACACTGACCCCACTTGTGTGGAAACTGTCTCGGCCGTGTGCCCTCCCGAGGATGCTGGAGTTGGCGGTCGCTCGGACAGGACCGATCTCACCTCTTCACTCGACGTGTAGTGGTAAGAGTCAGTGGAGCCCCAATCCGAGTCATAGCGATGACCGGAAGGAAAAACGAGCGTAGACGACTGCACCTCTGCCTCTAGGATGGCCCGATCGTAGCCTTGAGAGAAGCCCTTCCGGAGTCCTCGTCACATCATCAGAATGACTCAATGTATTGAAAGTGTTGCCATCATCAAAAAGGGGGAGATTGTTGTGCCCCTGTGGTTTTGATGATGGTTTTGATGATTGGTTGTTGATGTGAGTTAATCAAATGTTCAGTCATCTTGCTGCTCAGTTTAGTTTAATATATTTTGATGTTCAGTCATGTTAACTGATGCATAAAGCATTTATTGCTACACTCTGTCTACACAGTTGTCACTGCAGTGCGTCAACTCAGTGTGTCGATGTGTCGACCCCTTGGTCATATTTGTATCTGTCCATACAGTAGTGCGTCAACTCCTTGAGCTGATGCGTCGACACTTCAGTTCAGTTTCTTCATTTGATGAAGTCTATACATCATCAGTTGATCATCAAGAATATACGTTGCAGCGTCAACTCATTGGGCTGCAACGTCAACTCAGCAAGTATGCACATCAGTCTTCACATGCTAAGTCTGTACATCCTACGTCTCATGCAGCGTCAACGCTGTGAGCATTCTCAAGACATTAGCGTCAACGCTATAAGTGTGTACATCGCTTTCACGTCACCAAGTCCATACATTTGTCCTCCTTCAAAGTCTGTACAGCCGCTGGTCTAGCTTCATGAAGTTTGTACATCAGACTGTACATTGTCCGTCTTCCTTAGGATCTTGATAGTTGATGTCTATACATTGGCCTCCATGCTCCTAAGTCTATGCATTATTGTTCATGCATCAGTCTTCATAAGTCTGTACATTGGACTGTCTCTCTCAACGTCTCATGGCATGAGGTCTGTACACTCGAATTGCCCTTGATCTGGTCAAGTGTATACACTCTCTCACTGTAGCTTTCAGCTATTCAAGTCTATACACTGGACTGTTAGGTCATGTCTATACACTGGGTCTCAATGTACACACTTATTCATTGTGCTACTTCACACATAAAGTCTATACATTGGGCCTAACATTCCAACTCTACACTGAACCTTCGTTCATCAAAGCCTCAAGTCTGTACAGCGTGAAGTCTACACTTTGGCTTCACATTTTCAATGTCTGTACAGTGGCTTCGGATAGGCAAGTCTGTACATCGGGCTCCTTCTAACTAAGTCTATACACTCCCTCACACTGTACACACTTAGTCTATACAGCATGATCGTCTTTACAAGTCTACACAGAGTTCTTCACTTAAACTGATGACTTATCCGATACTCTGTTTGACAGGTGTTCTGGTCGTGAAGCTTATGGAGGGCACGTGATTCGAGGCTGGAAGGGCAGACATGATTGTGACACGTGTGCTGAAGCTGGCTGAGAGGCTAACATGTGGACACAGTAAATCAAGAAAGAAGCTCCTGGATTATTCTGGTGCGTCAACGCATTGAGCAAGTAGCGTCGATGCAGCAGTTACAAAAAGAGAACCAATGGGTTACTGGGTTACTCAGATGCGTCAACACCACCCACTGGCAGTGTGGACGCAGCAGTTCAAGTAACTCCTTGCAACCTCTGGAGTACCTTGGCAGCGTTGACGCTGCAGCTCGTTGGGTCGACGCAGCAGGTTGATGGAACGACACCTTTTAGCTGCTAGTACACACCGATGCGTCAACGCAGCAGTGGAGCGGCGTCGACGCAGCACGCCCATCTGCTAAAGACTTGATCACTGGATCATCGATGCGTCAATGCCATGGGCTGATAGAGTCAACGCAGCAGTCTTGAGTTTTACTGAATGAATGTCCTTGAATTGTAGGGCACGTGATCTGAGGTGCCTGGCTCGTGAACCAGGAAGCTGCCACGTGGTCTGAATTTCTAGGGCTGGAAACGTGGAAGCCACACGCGCCAGTGTGTTGCTGCTGCTACTATATATACTAGTCTTCTTCCACTAAAGAAGAGTGATCGAAGCAGAAGCCTGAAGAGCAGAAAGCCCTTCGATCCAGAAAAAGAAAAAAAAAAGGAAAAGAGAGGAAGAAGAGATAGAAGAGAGAAGCCGTGAAGAGAGAGCAGAGAGTGAGAGATTAGGAGAGCAGAAGAGAAAGAAAGAGAGAAAGAGAGTGAGCGAGAGAGCTCATGGAGAAGAAGGAAGAAGCTGCTTGAAGATCTGTCTTCACTGGACCGTGGATCAGATCCAGGCCAGTCAGCTCCGTTGAGAGCCACATTGTGCATTTCATTTTTCAGCTTTCTGGTTGCTGAAGTTATTTTCATTTCGTGTTTTTGTTTTTCCATTTTCATCTGGTTATCTTGTTCTTCCGATTGCCCTGTTGGGGATCGGGTCCCTCCTGTGGATTCAAGAGAAGGGAGACTTGTCTCCGGTGCTGGGCTTGTGGCTTGCAAGTCCAGGGGTCCCTCCTGTTGGAGGAAGAGAGACTTGGGTCTCTGGTTGTTGGTGACTGGGTGTCACTAGTGTTCCCTCCGGTTGGGAGGAAGAGGGGAGGATGTTCCCCTGGTCAAGCTGTTTGGCAGCGTGTGTTCGCAGACTGAGTCTGCAGGTTACTAGCTTGTGCTAGTGGAAGCCTCACTCCGGTTGGGAGTGAGGGGTGGATGTAGGTCTGAAGGACCGAACCACCTAAAAAATCTACTGTGCAGTGGTTTGTTTTGTGCGTTCGCTCCTTGCCTCTTACCTCCCATTCACAGGTTATGTATGCATGGTTAGTTGTGTTATCTTGGATTGTTTGTATTGTTCCTATCTGCAGTAACCTTGAGCATTGCATTTTGCTAGGTGTGTTTGGGTTGCACAGTTCTGTCTGCATTTCTGATGTGATCAGGTGGCTGCATTGTTGTAGTCCAACTGTTTGAACAATTGGTTGATCATCATCTCCTCTTGGAAAGCTCATTAGTTTTTATTCCGCATATCTGAGCTTTAGAGTTTTAATTTAGGCCATAATTTTTAGAGGGATACATTCACCCTCCTCTGTATCTGGGCCTAGCAACATAACAGTTGGTATCAGAGCAGGTTTCTGCTTAGAAGGTCCGGCGACCTGCAGATCCGATCTTGTAGTCTTGGGTGATTATTTGCTTTTAGTGCATCAATATTCCTTTTGCCTTGAATCTGCCTGCCATTTGTTCTTAATGGCTCACCCTCCGCTATTCAGTAGTTCAAATATTAAATTCTGGCTATATCGTATGCACAAGCATGTTAACTCTATTAACCCACAATTATGGAAGGTTATCTCTCACAGTCCACATGAACTTCCTAAGGATAAGTCCAAGTGGACTCATGTTCACAAGTTGAAAAATGATGTTAATGTGAGAGCTCTAAATTTAATGAAGGCTGAAATTGATTCCAACGATTTTCCTTTCATCTCAGATTGTAGCACTGCAAAGGAAATGTTTGATAGAGTGACTACAACACACGTGGAACAGGAAGAAGAATGTCTCATGGCAAGAAGGAGTGATCAATCAGATGAGTCCTCATCCCAGGTAATCTCTGAGACCGAGGATATTAGCCATGATGAGTTAGTTGCCATGCATGAGCATCTTCTAGATAAATATGAAAGAGTCAAATCAGAAAAGAGAAAATTAAGAAAAGAGAAAAATGCTGAAATCACAAGTCTAAAGGCTGAAAATGAAAATCTAAAAACTGAATTGAAATTGAAAGAAGAATTTGAAAACAAGTTGATTGAAGAAAACTCTCATCTAAAAGATCAAAATAAAAGGCTAATGGTTTTTAATACTGTCTTTTCTGAAAAATGGTTGTCATTTGAAAAAGAAAAATCTGCTGATAAGGAAATTCAATTTGAGAATGAATTGAAACTGAAACAGGAACTAGAAATAGTTAAAAATTGAATGATGTCATGCAGAGACAAATTATCACATGTGAGGAAGACATGACTAATTCAGAACACAAAATTTGTTCTCTCCAATCTGAAATAAGTAAACTTGTTCGTTCTATGTCTAAATCTATCAAGGGAAAAGAGAAAATGAATGTTCCTTTGTGTGATAACGCCACTAAATCAAGTGGAGAGCAAGGATGCAAATCCCAAATTGAAAAATCTGTTAAGAAAAAGTTGTACACTACTTTTGTTCGCAGCTCTGACATTGCAAGCTGCTCTGGGCCTCCTAAAACATCTACATCATATGTTTTCCAATTCAAGGCCCAGAAAAATGAAGAACAAATAAAAGTTGTGAACACGGGTAAACAAATGAGCAAAAATGGTAATAAAAACAAGGATAAACATGTCCCTACTTGTGTCTTTAAATCTGCTACCCATACTGCATCTGATGACTCAATGCATACCACTCATAGCTCAATTAATTATCCGTATGCATCTGATAAGAGTGTTTCATGCCATTATTGTGGCAAGGTAGGCCATGTAATGGATGATTATAGATTATTGACTGAAGATGGGCATGCAAGTGAAACATTGCATTGGAGAAATTCATTTGGTAGAAATCATGCTACTAGGAAGTCTGATACATCTTGTCATTACTGTGGTAGGCATGGTCATTTCCTGGATGCCTGTTTCATCATGAAACAAGATGATAAAATGCATGCTAGGTCTTCTGTTCATCCTCACCCCAAAAGAAACATGTATGCTTCAAACCAACACATCATTTGTTATAACTGTAACACACGTGGTCATAAAGCTGTTGAGTGTTGGTTTAGGACTTCATGGGGATATAATGGTTCAAGAGGTAAGCACCTAAGGTGTTCTGAATGTGGCAAGTATGGACATGCAGTCAAGGACTGCTGGTATGCTCAGGGAAAATATTTTAATTCCAAATTTGATAAATTCCCTGAAAATAGAAATTTTCTTGGCAGAAATAAACCTATTTTTACAGAAAAGATTCTTGTATATTTTGAATGTGAAAAACCTGGCCACCGAGCTTCTGAATGCTTGTGGGCAGGCAATGCTAAATCAAAACCTCATTCAAGTAACAAAAATTTTCATACAAATTCACATAGATTCCATGATGATAATAATGTCCACAAAAAGAATTCAAGATTTGCTACATCATGTAGAGATTGTGGAAAATTTGGTCATCTCATGGATAACTGTTACCTGATGGATCATGATGATAATACTGCTAAAAAATTGTTTAGAACACCTATTAGGGCTTATACAGGACCCAAGGCAGCTTGGGTTCCTGCAAGATCAAATTGATTGACTTGCTGCAGGTGTGCCTTGGAAGGAGAAATAAAAGGGGTTAACCAAGGCACTCAAAAAGAAAACCCCATGACTCAATTCAGGTCAGTTCTGAAATCTGTTTTAAATTCATTATCTGAATTTGTGAGTATGAAAAAAATGTGAATTTCATGTTGATCTGCTTGTCTGAATTTTGATGATCTCTTCACTGAATTCAATTCTGAATATATTTGATGCTCTTCTCATGCTGTTGTTTGCACTAAATGAATAAGATGCTAGATGCACTGCATTTTGCACTAAGCTAAACGGTTCTTTAATGTATAGAGTCGATGCATGTGTTTTGAGTCAATACATTGCATGAAGATAGTCATGTGCATACATTTATGTCAGAGTTCATTGCATGTCAACTTTGAACATCCTGGAAATTGCCTGACCTTCTGACATCTTGCCTTGTGTGCATATCCCTTTCATTGATTATATTTGACCAAACCTTGATCATAATTTGAAAACACTGAGCTTCAAAATCTCTCCTATCAATTGGTAACAATTGGTATCATTTGGCTTCAGATTTCTATCAGTCTTTCATGAAGATTTCAATGGGTCTATCTCGATCATCAATCTGAAAACTTTTGAACTAGAAATCTTCTACTATACGGTTTTATGAATATCTGAAGTAACTCAGGTGGCTTAAGTTTAATGTATTCAATGAGTTTGGCTTTAAAATCTCTTAAACATACCTGAATCATGTTTAATAAATCTTAACCAACTGGTTCATGCTGTGTCTTGCAAAAACTTCTGAAATATGCACTTTTGAATACATGACTTTATTTGGTTAAGTATATGAGATTGATATTATTTTGAAGCAAATGGATGTTTCTGAATTGTCTAAAGGGTAAAGTAATTGTCAGAGCAATGATCTTGAACTGAGAAACACATGTCCAAAGGAATGTGTCATGAGGTACTATAGTTAACTCTGATTTGGATTAATTGAAATTCAGGCAGAGCAATGGCATACACACTGAGAAATACAACTCACTCATCAAGAAATGATTTGCAATGTGTCATGATGTGTAAATGCTAACTCTGTTCATACAAAGCATGACTGTTAGTCACACTAAGTGCTTAGGGATATTGGCCTCTGATCAAGGTATATCCTCTAGTTACAAGGTGTGAACTGAACTAGAGTGCTCGTAAAATTGTAGCAAGAAAATTGTTGAACAAATTGAAATACCTGAATATTGATGCTAAAATCAAATTGCTACTACCCTAGACAAATTCATATGACTTCATAATTGCTTGATTTCAATACAGATGCATGTAATTCTGAAAGAACTCAATAATTTTGATTGTGTAAGAGAAAGGGAGATTTATCAAGATAAATATGAGGGCTTGGTTCATTTTTATTAAACCATTGTTTTAGATATCAATACAGAATTTTATTGATAAACTCTACATACATCATGTTTAAACCATGCTGTTCAATAAAGCTCATTCATAAGCCCTTATAATGGAAGACTTTGAAAACTTATGTTTTAGATTTATGAGATTGATATCTCTCTGAAAATCTGACTGAATTTTCTGAGATTGAAGCTTCCTTAAAAATATGGCTGAATTTCTTCTGCTCATGTTATTGGTTCATTGACCTGAACTTCACCTTGTTTGCCCCTGTGGTCTCCTTCTCATCTATCTCATAAGATTCCACTTATTCAGGGGGAGCATTCCTTGTCATAATGAATCATGTTCATATCATTTGTGACCTTGCATTCATACACTCAGTGTGCCGATGCGTCGACCCCTTGGTCATATTTGTATCTGTCCATACAGTAGTGTGTCAACTCCTTGAGCTGATGCGTCGACGCTTCAGTTCAGTTTCTTCATTTGATGAAGTCTATACATCATCAGTTGATCATCAAGAATATACGTTGCAGCATCAACTCATTGGGCTGCAGCGTCAACTCAGCAAGTATGCACATCAGTCTTCACATGCTAAGTCTGTACAGCCTACGTCTCATGCAGCGTCAACGCTGTGAGCATTCTCAAGACATTAGCGTCAACGCTATAAGTGTGTACATCGCTTTCACGTCACCAAGTCCATACATTTGTCCTCCTTCAAAGTCTGTACAGCCGCTGGTCTAGCTTCATGAAGTCTGTACATCAGACTATTACAGGAAGTCTGTACATTGTCCGTCTTCCTTAGCATCTTGATAGTTGATGTCTATACATTGAACTGCGTCTGAGGAAAGTCTGTACAGAGGCTTCGATTTACCAAGTCTGTACATCGGCTTCATTCGCTCAAGTTCACACATCCACAGTGCTTTCACAAGTCTATACATTCACTTGAGCTACACCAAGTATGTACATCGCTGAAGTCTTCACAAGTCAGTACAGTGCTTGAGCTTCACAAAGTCCATACATCGCTTCAAGCGATTCAAGTCTATACAGACTGCCTTTACATTCAGAGTCTGTACATTGGTCCATCAGCCGATCGTTTCATTCAGCAAGCTTCAAAGTCTGTACAGCCTGTCTGTCTTCATGGATTGTGTGCCTTTCGTGCGTTGACGCACTTGGCTGACTGCGTAGACGCACACCTTTCTATCTTGCTCACTGCGTCGATGCTGACACTGGATGCGTTGACGTATTGGCCTATTTCCAAGGGGGTGAGCATCTTGCCTGAGGAAGCTGAGGCGACGCTGCTCTATGGAAGCGTTGACGCCTTGGGCTGATGTTCAAAGATCTGTTGATCAACATCAAGTCTGTACAGCATGAAGTCTGTACATTGGTTTTGATTTGAACAGAACGCCTAAGTCTATACATTGCTATGGATTGCCCTGAAATGCTTAAGTCCATACACTGAAGATGCTGAAGACCTCCAAGTGAATACACTCTCACATGATACACACTTGGCTAACTATCGTTTCAAGTCTATACACTGCTTAGGCTTCGTGAAGTCTACACAGTGGCTGAGCCTTGTAAAGTATACACATTGGTAACAATCGTTTACATTGTTCATGTCTATACACTGCCTTCACGTGCATTTTATTCAGTAAGTCTGTACACTCTCTCACGGTGTGCACACTTACTCTGTTGTGTTTCTAAAGTATATACATTCATGTTGAAAGCCTGAACTAACTAAGTCTATACATTCCATCTGTCTATCTACAGGCGATTCAGGCTGATGATTAGGCACGTGAATCGAGGTTGGCACCTAACACGTGATCCAAGACAACAGGCGCATGACACGTGGATGGCAACCTAGTCAGGATGCTGCCATGTGGTCGAAATTCAAATGATCTGGCCAAAAGTGCATGGGCGGGAACCTGGCAGCCACACGCCATTATCTGCTATAAATATAGAGCTTCATCCTTCAGTAGAAGTTCGATCGTGAAAAGAAAAAGCAGAAGCCATTGGTGAGAGTCTGCACGATCCAGAAAAGAAAAAGAGCATAGAGTTCCATATCTGAGAGGAGTTTGTTCGAGAGAGAGAGTGTGTGTGTGGATTGATGAATTGCTTCATTTGAAGCTACATTTGTATTGGGTTTCAGAACCGATTTCTTCTTCATTGGTTTTTCTTTCTATTTTACTTTCATTTATTTTGTTCTTCCATTCTGATTTGAATTGGTTTCCCTCCGGTGTGTGGAGGAAAGGAGTACTACTCCAGTTTCCCTCTGAGTTGCAGAGGAAGAGAGATCGATGATCTCTGGTGTTGTTAGTGACAGGTTGTCATTAACAGTTTCCCTCCGTGTGTGGAGGAAGGGAGAGGATTCTCCGGTTGTGTTCTAGCTGGGAGCTAGAACAGGCTTCAAGTTCTGTGGGTAGCAGAGCTTGGTCGAGGGATTTGTTTCCCTTGGGTGTTCAAGCTGTGTGGCAGCATGTTGTACGCAGACTGAGTCTGCTGTGATCTAGTTTTACCTAGTGGAATCCTCACTCTAGTTGGAGTGAGGGGTGGATGTAGATTGCGGACTGCAATCGAACCACCTAAAAACTGAGTGCCTCGTCTGTGGTTTGCTATTGATTTCTGTGCTCTTCATCTGCTTGTCCCTTTGCCTTCAAGTGATCAGTTCTTCACTCTCATCTATATTTCTCTGTGTACGGGTTAAGAAGGTGCGTTAGCAGTAGAATCTATTTTCCGCCTGAGTTTCTACAAATTGGGAGTGATCTATTCATCCCCCCCTTCTATATCACTCTTGCTGCGCTAACAGTAGCCTGACTCGTAGTAGGGAAAGGCCTCCTATTGCAGAGCTACCTGGTAAGCCTCTGAGCACCTATGTTGCTCGAGGGCTTCCTTCCCAGCCAGCTCCGCCTTCCCCTTGAGCTCAGCTATCCACTGCTCTAACTCGGACAGCCTTCTCTCGGCCTCAGATAGCCTTCGCTCGACCTAGGTCAGTGAATCCTCGGTCACCCGAACTTGATCCTCGAGCCCCCCTCGCTCGGCCCTCCATTGGTCGTCGTGCTCGACCTGGTTTCTGCGCTCCGACTCTAGGAGCTCACTCTTCCGGTCGACCATGCGACAAACCTGGGCCAGCTGCTCCGCCCAAGACTGAGCCTCCGCTTGGCTCGACTGCACCAGCACTCGGAGTGGGGCCATCTCCTGATGAAGGTCCCCAAGATCGAGGGTCAGATGCTCGACCTTCCGATCAAGCGCACCGCGGGTCCACGAGAGAGTCTTCTGCTCGGACTCCACCCGAGCGTACGCGTCCACTGCTTTATCCCCCACCTGGACAGGAGCCAGCCGGTAGAACCGAAGCAACTCGGCAACAAAGGGATGAAGGGGTAGACGAAAGCCGCATTTCCAGGCCAGGAGAAAGGAGCAAAAGAGGCCAGAATGAGTGGACAGGCTAGACTCATGAAGCTCAGGCGCCAGGAACTGGAACCGCCAAGGCAGCCCGTATCGACTCTCCAGTCGCTTCACCTCAGCCTCCCCCAGCTCACTGTAGAGCGGCTCCGACGGCGTCAAGAAAACCCTTGGAGCCCGTTCTCTCTACCGCCCCTCGGCCTCAGGATGATGGTCCGCCATGAGACAGAGAAAAGAAGAAGGGGAAAGCTCCAAGCCCGAGAACTTTGGAGGAGAAAGGGAGCTGACGAATCGTCGCCCCAAGAAGCCCCTATTGCTCCGGTGGTCACAACGATTCTCTGCTCTTCCGAAACTGCTCTCACCGCACAGGAGGCCCCCCTCCTCAAATATAACTACAAAGAGAGGCAAAACCCTAAAACCCCAGAGATAAAGGGATGTAAAACACGCAATGCCTAAAAACCCTGACGGGAGGCGGCGCGGCGTCCGATATCCAGAGGAGGGGCCTTCTCTTATTAATCATAACGGGCATATTTTCAAGGTAAGCCGCGTCATGTGGCCCCTACCAGAGAGATATCTTTACTCAACCAGTGCCACAAACAGTCCAGCCCAAATGCTACTCGTCCGAGCCTAATCTTGGGTCGGGAGTAGGAGGGGGACAAGTGGAGAGGGGAAATCTCACCGCCCGTACAGAGAGGCCGAACGAGGTCCAACCCTGACTAAACGAGTCCTAACTCCTCAAAGTGGCAGCCCCCAGGCCCACTTACTGTAAAGCCCAAAAACTCACTCGGAACAAGCGCTTCCTAGGCGGCCTTCGGGTTGGGAAGTCCGAGCATCAGTCGATCGGGAAAGCTCCCCCGGAGCCCCCTATTCTTTGTCCCGACCCAGCACTTACCACTCGGGAGGCCACTCCTGAACAAGTGCTATTCGCTCGGGCTCGCTGATGGAAGCTTATTGATACGGCTGTTGCGAATCCCTTAATGGCAGGAAGCTCAATGGGACAGGGGAAACCAAGAGTCCGCACACTGTAAGGAGCTCGCATGAAGGACGTAACCCCCCTGGAACTCCTCTGCTTACATGGATCAATTCGCACAATAGGCCATTATTTAAACAGGACATGCCCTACTATGAGAAGGTAAGCCTAAGCAAGGCAAGAGCCAGCAACCCTGAGCAGGAACCACTTCACCTTTTGGTGGAGAGGGATCTCGCGCTCCCATTTTCCTCCCAACTCTTCTCTTCGCACCAGTGCTCTACTACCTGTGCTGACTTAAGCATCAGAGGGTCTTCCCCGGGGATCTATCCCTGGCACCTTTGACTTGTTTCCCTTCTTGCAGTTCTTACTTCAAGGGTACGTGGTCATCTTCTTCCCCGCTCAGGAGCAGCGCGAGATCGCCCCTCTTCAGGTGGTTCAGTTGTAGACCCACAACCTACGTCCACCCCTCACTAGATTAGTGAGGATTCACTACTTGCAAGTAACACACACACACACACAAGGGCACTCAGTCCATCAACAACCGCTGACTAACAGCTTGAGCTTAGGATCAACCTCCTCACACCGCTGACTTACAACTTGCAACAAAAGAAAACAAACCCAAAATAGGGTATCAAAAAACACATACTCGTAGATAGATCAGAAATGAGAACGAGCCAAAAACAAAAGAAGGGAAAAAAGAGAACGAGAAAACACAATGTTGCTCCAGACGAAGATCTGGGAGCTTTTCTGATGAACACCCACAAGACTCTCAGTCAAGTCTGGAAACCCCTCACGCCCAGTCACGAAGAACTCTCATACTATCTCTGGTGGCTACTCTCTCTTATGTCCACACTCTTCTTCCTCTTCAAGTGCTCTCCGAGGATCTCTCAACTTTCCTCAAGGATGCTCTATCTGAATCACATAGGGCGGCACTTTCCTTCTTGAGCATCTTGCTTCTTTTCCAAGGCGAAAGGGTGATATTTATAGTCGAGCAGATTGGTTAAACCTCTTTTTCCAAGGTGTTTTCTGATTGGTCCAATGATAAGAGTGGAACCTTCTATCCGAGGATCTTTCCAGAAACCTAGGCACGTGACCTAGGAGCGTGCGTCAATGATTGGACCTTGGATCATGTGCCCAAGCGGGCCCATACTTTGAGTTCGCAAGTTCCATCGTAGGGGATGTGTCGACACACTGGCCTTCACTATGTCGACGCAATCTTCTTGTTGCGGGTTGAGAACTAGATGTGTCGACACACTCAACTTCATTGTGTCGACGCACTCTTCTTATTGCTAGATGAGAAGTACCTGGGTGGCTTTGATGTGTCGACGCCATAGTATGTTGTGTCGACATAGTCTCCTTGTTGCATTGTTGCTGTCTGCTGCTACTGCTTCGGTTGTGTCAACGCCATTAGCTTATTACGACGTCGACTCACCCTTCTCATGACCTGGAGAACAAATCCACTAGATCTTCCCCCCTTCCTCTACTACGTCGACGCAATGGAACTCTGCATAGACTCATCCTTCATTCTGCTTGGATCACCGTCCTAATGAAGTTTAGTATTTCTTCTTCAGTTGCGTTGACTCCATGGCTTCATTGAGTCGACACAGCCTTCATATGACTTTGCTGTTGTTGAAGCTGCTGACTGCTACTATTGGCTGTTGCTACTACTATTGTTGCATGCTACTATTTGTTGCTGGATGTTGCTATTGCGTCGAGGCAATAGCTCCACTGCATCAACTCAGCCTGATGTTGCTGGCCTTGTTAATTATTCCTGTGACCAAAAGTAGGTCGACACACTCCTTAGGTGTGTCAACGCACTCTAAACACTCTGGGCAGGTTGCTTGCTGAAGCAACGTCATGTGTCGACGCACTTCTGATGTGTGTCGACACACCTGTTCTGCTCCTCGTTTTGATGATGCCTAACTATGACTCATGGATGAGTCTAACTTGGTTTTGATGATGTCAACAGAGACAAGGTTGCATTTCAGGACTTCTGTAATTCAGGTCTGGAACTAGAATTCAGTACAACCATTAGAAGTTTAGAATTCTTAACAGCTCAAAAAAAGTAAGTCATCAGGCTATATCAATTAGGTCAACAGAATATAGGAATATCAGCTGGAAAATTTATCTCTCAAATGGTCTCAAGTGTGATCAGAACTAATGAAGCTCAGTAAAGCAATTCATTTTACAAGTGGGCTCTGAAATAGTTAAGTGTTGTCACGTCCCGAGCGCGGAAGATACTCGGATGCGTGATGCGTCTATATAGATCGTGTCATTAGAGCGATAAAATTTTTGATATACAAAATTTCGGAGTGCGCAAATAACTAATACAATCTAATAATTTCCAATAACTCAAGTGATGTTTATTTTATTAACCAAAGGAATTAAAGATAGTCTATGACAAATTCTGAATTTAAAAGACAACACTAGGCTAAGTGCCTTAACATGGTTCGGACAATTAAACTGACATACTGGAATACAAAATAGGACTCAAATAAAATTCAAGGACGTGACTAGCTAATGATAGGTGACTGGCGTTCTAGCACTCTTCACTCGGTGTCAACCCCATTCTTGTCGCTATCCGAATCACCTGAAAATTTTAGGAAGCAACTGGATGAGCGAATCGCTCAGTAGGAATTACATCTCAAATACGAGCAATCTTTACATGATTTACAAGTTACATGTATTATTAGCATGGCTATGCATGATGTACGTATAAGAAAAATCAAGTATACAGGTAAATTTAGGCATGATAAACAGTAAGAGATCAAGAACTGTATAAAGAGAGTATAGCCAGATTTCAAGTATTCGACAAGCAGTATTTCAAGAATTTACATGTGTAAATGCCACTTCGGGCAAGCAGGGATTCGTTTACAAGTATGAGAATGAAGTCATATACAAGTATATCAAGTAAAAGTTCAATTCAAGCAAGTATTGTCAAGTATGTATCATTAGAATTGGCTATTATCATGTAAGTATTTTGCCCTTTCTCGGGCCACAAGTCAAGTATCGCCTGTTTCGGGCCACGCGAGTCAAGTAAGTAAGGAGAGAGAGAGTAGGGTGGAGTGTCTCAAGTCAAGCAAGTACTCCGGTGCAATGCTAAACACCGTGGTCAATAAACTCCCATGGGCACAAGTACCTTCGGGTGCTCCTCCCAATACCAGACCGGGCCCTATATGCACAGCATTTCATGTATTACCTTTGACATCCACTCTCATTTATAGCCAATATGGAATTTCAAGAATTTAGAAACGTAGTATTTCAGACGAGATTAACTAGTCATTTGCTTATGGAGGATTCTAGAGGTGGCCCCTACAGGCTCAAGAGGTGGCTCCCGTCGTGTAGCACTTTGTGCCGTACGGCCTCAAGAGGTGGCTCCCACAACGTAGCACTTTGCCCTGCATGGCACTTAGCTCCTACATTCCCAAATGATAGTTTAAGAGATTCAAGGATTGACCATGTAGGGTATACACAAGTAGAATTTTCATGGAATTGAATTTCAAGAACTTATCATACGCAGGAGTATGGATTATGGTTGTGTTTGCACAATTCTCGAGATGATCAGAAGTTATAATTACTGAGTTGGCATCTGAGGGTTTGCTAAATCTTCAAATTTTCAATTTTTAAAAAATTTATATATACATATATCAAATTGGCGCCCCTTTACCCAGTCTTCAATTAATTGAAGACTTGAGGGCCGTCTTCAGTTCTGAAATTGAAGACTTAAGGGCCGTCTTCAAATCTGAAATTGAAGACTTAAGGGATGTCTTCAATTCTGAAATTGAAGACTTAAGGGATGTCTTCAATTCTGAAATTGAAGACTGGGGGTTGCCCAATCTTTCAAAATTTTGATTTTTCAATATATATATATATATATATATATATATATATATATATATATATATGAAATTGACGCCCCTTTTCCTAGTCTTCAAATTTTGAATTGAAGACTTGAGGGCCGTCTTCAATTCTGAAATTGAAGACTTAAGGGCCGTCTTCAATTCTGAAATTGAAGACTTAAGGGGTGTCTTCAATTTTGTGATTTTCACCTGGCATATACGTTTTGTGACTCAAAGCACTATTCATTAAAAAAAATTTCTTGAAATTCGAAAATAAGGATATGAATACTTATTACAATTCCTCGGGAGTCCAGAAACATGTTCATATATAATTACTGAGTTTTGGTTTCACAGATATGAATTTTCTAATGTTATAACTTTAATTTCTCAAGAATAGGAATTGACGACCATGTGGGCAGTCTTCAATTAATTGAAGACTTGAGGGCCGTCTTCAATTCTTAAATTGAAGACTTAAGGGCCGTCTTCAATTCTGAAATTGAAGACTTAAGGGATGTCTTCAATTCTGAAATTGAAGACTTAAGGGGCCGTCTTCAATTCAGTGATTACTGTTCATTTCGAAAAAGTTTCTCCAAATCAGAATCCAAAGAGATGGTCAGATGGAGAAAAATCTCAGGGTCACAGAAGTATATTCTGTCAAAATTTTCCATGTCCGGTTTATTTGTTATAGATTTTTGAATGCGTTGATTTATTGATTTCTAAAAATTCAGAAAAATCTCTAGTAGTCTTCAATTCTGAAATTGAAGACTTAAGGGCCGTCTTCAATTCTGAAATTGAAGACTTAAGGGCCGTCTTCAATTCAGTGATTACTGTTCATTTCAAAAAAAATTCTCCAAATCAGAAAGTAATGGCATGAATATGTTGAGAAAAATGTCAGAATTCCAGAAACATGTTCATGCAAAAATTCCGTGCTTTAGTTTTATAGTTATGGATTTTTGAATGTGTTGAATTATCAATTACTCAAAATTCCAGAAATCGAATTGACGACATGTTGCATGTCTTCATTTAATTGAAGACTTGAACGAAGTCTTCAATTTGCTAATTGGCCCCCTGGTCAGGGGCGCCAATTTCAATTGTGCTGGGTGTTAAGCCGTTAACAGGGGATTTAAAATAGGAATATTAAGACTGAAAACTAATGTGATAAAAATACGTTAAAAAGCTAAAGAAATCATGCTAATAAATTAAGTTAAAGCTCATAAAAAAATCATGATAACAGTATGTAACAAGCTATTAACAGATATATAACATGGTATTGTTCTTGGTCATGGTAAAGCAGTTTATATTTACATATATATAGCATGGTTGACTAGTTGATCTAACTCTAAACATGCATCAATTAACCTATTTAACTACTAGTTAGGCAAGAATTTGAGAACACCTACCTCTGTGAAGTGACAGGAGTTGACAGGAGAGGAAGAAGCAGCCCTTCCCTTCCTCTGCAACTCTTCTGTACTTGTTCCCGTATCTAGCCTTCGAACTAACCAAATAGGGAGAAAATAGAGTGTATTTTATAACCTTAGGGTCGACAGGATGGGAGACCAGATCCAAAATTATAGGGTATTTAGTGGGTTAACAGCCTACACAGGCTGGAGGGATAGAATGATCGAGATAGTTGTCGGAATGAAATGACGCCGCAGAGAGGGTCGTGTATTTCATAAGTTAAGATTTCCAAGTTAACTTCAAAGATTTTTATCTTTAAAAATTGAGGGAATTTGTTTGTGAAATTTCAGGGGTGAGATCCTTACATTTTTCTCTATTTTTACATATAATTTTTTTAAAAAAATTCTTTTTAAATAAAAAGTTGCACTATTCACGTCACTATTCATGTTTAGGAAATAACGACTTAACATATGTCGTTATTTGGAACGGAGATTTTTGTATTCAAATTGGCGCACCTTTACCCAGTCTTCAATTAATTGAAGACTTGAGGGCCATCTTCAATTCTGAAATTGAAGACTTAATGGCTGTCTTCAATTCTGAAATTGAAGACTTAAGGGACGTCTTCAATTCTGAAATTGAAGACTTAAGGGCCGTCTTCAATTCAGAAATTAAAGATTGGGGGTTGCCCAAATTCAAAATTATCTATATTCCCTTTCTCACTTTCTAAATTATATTTATTCTTTAACACTTCATCTATATACCCTTATTTCTTCAAAATAATGATATAATGTAAAAGTTGAAATATGAAAATTTCTAAATTATGAAAATATGAATTGGCATCTTGTAAAAGTGATGTTTAACCTTTAAAACACTATCTATATAACCTATTTTCTATTTCTTTGGAATTATGTAATATTAATTTCCTAGGTGATTGAAAATATAAACTGATATTTCCTAAAATATAATTTGAAATCTTCTAAAGCATCTATTGGTAATTAAATGTTTTAATTGGTTAAATCAATAGAATTAGAATATGAGTTCAATAATTAAATATATATATATATATAATTTTTTTTATATATTCCTATTTTAAAATTCTCGGGTGTTACAAGTGTGGACGTCAAAAAAATGATGATCACTCGGCATGTACGTCCCGGCACCCGAGAGCAAGTCGAGGACGGAAAGGGCGAAAGAACCTCGTAGCCCCCCCCCAAAGGGCGAAAACACACCTGGTGGTCTACCACCTGATAAGGAAGCTTCTCGACCCGAAGAAATGGCCCTAGCCCCTCAAAACAAGGTGCCGAAGGCCGAATCAGCAAAAACCCCAGGTACTCGATCAGGGCACACATCATGCCGAAAAGATCCGTAGAAGGCCGAGGAACTGCCCAATGGGGGCGACAATACTTTGGGTGGCTGCTCACTCGATGAAGACACTCCCCATAGGCAGAAAGCAAGGTTAAGGGCATGATTCACGGTGCCGAAGGCTGGATCAGGAAGAAACCCGAGTAATCTGACGTGGGTTCGGCACGTGTCAAAAATTACTCGGAATCGCCAATCGAGGCCTAGAAGCTTCGAAATGGACACCCCGAAATTGGTGCAATAAAACTAAGGCAGTACTGGAGGCCAAGCATTCGTTTGAGTTGTTTCAAAATCGGGGCAAAACCCCTTGACACTTAAATCGACGCACCCCTCCAAGTGGCCTCAAACCGGTGCGCCCCTCCAAGTGGCCTCAAACCGGCACGCCCCTCTAAAGGACTCAAACTGACGTGCCCCACATCCTGCACTAAAACCGGATAAAATGCTCAAACCTTGACTTTGATAGATGAATAAGGTACTTAAACCTTCTCACTGAATTAACGAACAAGAGAGCAAAATGTCTAAGCCCTCTCATTAACCTATCTGGGTGAATGAACAAGAACCTTGACTTGCAGGTGAATGAAAAGAAGAGCAGAATGTAACAAAACTCATAAGCCTTAATCCGGCAGGGCATAAACCAACGCGGTACCCCCCCTGTGCCGATTTAACCTCTCTCACAAAACCCATTTCTACTCACTTCACCCGAAATCGGCGCGCCCTCTTGCTTGCCCACCAAAACTGGCGCGCCACCCATTCATCAACAAAACCGGCGCGCACTTTTGCCACCTTAAACCGGTGCGCCCCTGTGCCACCTTAAACCGGCACACCCCGGTGCCACCTTAAACCGGCGTGCCCCCTGTCTGATGACCCAGGCTCCGGATACCGGCTAAACCCGATAACACATGGATCCTGTGAGGCCTCCCAAGAGCAGTAAAGCTCCGAAGGGATAAAAGGAGTGTGTGTGGCACTTTGAAGTCCCAGATAAAGCAGTAAGCAATTAATATTTCATGATCAGGTTTGCTAAAGTGGTAAAAATAAAATTACTTTTTCAATTTAACAATTTAAATTAACAGAGTCCAGTCCAAATAAAGATAAGTACAATCTAACAAAAAGGAAAACATACACTGGAGTCGGGGGAAGCCCGACGGAGAGAACGCTGGCAACGCTGGCAACTATGAGCTGACGCACCGCGTCACGAATCACGAGGAAGAAGAAGACCACATTTGAAAAGCAGGGGTGAGTCTCGTGTCACTGGCTCAGTAGGGGTCACGCAGATCCCCACTGGAAATAACGCAGTAACATGCTAAACAACAAGGCTAAACAGTAAAGCAGGAAAAGTAGGAGCAATAGCAGTACTAAACCACACAGTAAAGCTGTAAAAAGCAGGAGTAAACAAAAGTAGGGATAGCTAAAGAAAAGAGCAAAACCGTACTAACCAGAAACACGGCCGCTGACCAAACCACGGCTCTCTAAGCTACTCCAAATGGCAACAGAAAGGCGAACCCTGATCTCACAAAGTCAGGCATTACCTACCCATTGACAAAGTACAAGCTCCATGGCTGAAGCCTACCAAAATAGGTAAAAGCCATATTAAAGACCTACACAGTCAAAGCCACGAACATACACAACTAGATTGTCGTGTACATTACACAAGACTAGACCGCAGGTAAAGCCATACACCGGCTACTAGGGAACCAATAATGAAAAGACACGTCACAAGACACGAGAATCACTAGAGTCATGCGCCAAGTGACAGGACCACCTCCTCACTAGAAGAACTGCCAGATGCGTCCACTAACGTCTTACACTGCGCCATAAGTATCTGCACAAACCTAGATCGCGACCAGCGAGACACGTAACAGAACCGAGTACAAGGAATAACAGTAACGAGTGACTAGTCAGGGTCACGCCCATCGACGCTCGTCCAAACGCCCCTAACCATGTGTGCACACACAAGCTCGCCTCTAGCTAGTTTTCTCCCCCAGTAGGATGCTACTGTAAGGCAAGGGAGCCCACAAAAACTAGCGTAAAAACCGTCTATCGGGAACTGCCCCGCCACCACTCCCAGGTGGGCCAACACTGGAACGTGTCGTAGGGCAGCCACTAGTGGAGACTTACTAGACATAGAAACTCCAAAACATCAGTGCAGAAGTACGGACAGGCTAAGCACGCACTATCGCACGTACTACTAAGCACCAAACACAGGGTAGCATACCAGACTACCACCAGACTTAGGATAGACAGCTAGACCTGCCAACACAACGATCCTTGAGTCACAAGACTCGGGGTCAAGATCGTCGCAGAAAAGCGGTAACAAGCCGCCAATTGGTCTAATCCTAAGCCAAATCACTAGAAAACACCGATAAAGGAAACGGCATAGGATCACCTGATCCATGCCTCCGTAAAACATAAACCACGGAGACTTGAGGAATCACCGAGACCCTCAAAGCACATGGACATGCAAACCGAGGTAAGACAATACCTCACAGCGTCCAACATCATCTCTCGATCCCTACAGGACCATCGAGACAACTACAAAGTCATATGTCAACCACTGGATCACATCGAGTTGACCAGACACCAATAATGACTCTGAAACATCACGGAACATAGCTTGATATAATGGCACACTCGGCCACCTCACAACATGGTCATCACCCTCATAGGACATCCAAGATACCCACGGGACTACGGGCAAGCCACAAGGTAAGGCTAAGATAAACGGAGGCCAAACATCAGGAAAACACAGCTCAGGGAAGTATACGGTCACATGCCAGGCCGCTAGGTAAACCAAGCAGTCAGCTAATGAGCCGCTACCCTCACACAGAGAATATAGACACTGGGCGGTCAAGAAGGAGCCGCACCAAGACAACCGGCCTATAAACAAGCCGTCACACTGAGCTAAGTAGTCCAGGACATGGCCGCTTCACTCAGAGACTCAAAGGGATAAACCTCAAATCTATAGGGGTAAGCGGTCTATCGCAGGACCGCACGGGAGACAGTAGCGGTCGTCCATATGACCGCTAAACCCGGTCAACCCCCGAATCGACATAAATCAGTCAAACCTCCTAACGGTCTCCTAATGGATCGCTAAGGACAAATTGCGGTCAAGGCTAGGACTGCTAGCCCAACCGACTTAACACTATTAATTTCGATATAAACAACCATTAGCGGTCGTCTTTCAGACTGCCACTTCCGGATTAGCAGTCTATCACACGACCGTGAGTCCGAACCGACATACACGATCCCGTTATCGGTCTATCGTATGACCGCTGACAGAAATTAGCGGTCATCCGCTTAACCGCGAACGAGAAGAGACAGTCTATCGCACGACCGTGAAGACCTGAACCAACTTGCTGTTCGAAAAGCATAAATGGTCACCAAAGGACCGCTAAATGCCCAAAAATGGTCTCTGGTAAGACCACTAAATTGTTACGACGGGTAAAACAGAGGATTGGCCGATCCCGGCCATTCCACACCTCAATCACTTCTAAATGAAGGGGAAACAACCCTAAGGACCATACAAGCATCCCACAAACTGGAAGGGATCCAAACAACGCATAAAACATAAGAAACGGGCGATTCCCATGAATCGACCCAAAATGAGTCACGGGGATAGTCGGGCTCATACCGACTCTGATTCTCAACCAAACGCGATGAAACTGGCGGGAATGAATTCCCAATATGCCAGGGGTTCAAATGAGACCAATTAAACTGAAAACTATCGCCTGGAGAGGAGAACTCGGCTCACACCCCCCGAACATGCTTTCACCCAAAACGAGGTAAAACCCAGTCGTTCTCGCACGGATTTGCCCGAAATCACAGGGAAATGCAGAAGAAGAGTAGAGCGTCCATCTCCTACCTCCACCGAAGTTCTAGCGCGCCGAAGTGACTAAACCACGTCGAAAACCATCAAACGAGTTCATCACGTCGGCTTTGAATCCACCAAGAGATCGCGCCAACGCCACGCCCCATCCGTCACGCGATCACACCCCAAGTCAACTCCACGGCATCTCTACGGCATCCCCGGGCCACCTCCGTCTACTGTCAGAGCAGAGGGGGAAAGAGGAGAGAGTACGGGAGAGAGAGAGGTAACGTGAGAATGAGGAGAGAGGAAGGAGAGAAAGAAATAAAAAGAAAAGGAAATTAGGAATTTCCTAATTTTCGTAAAATCTGATTTTTGATCCGAAAATGCACTAATTCAGAAAAATATAGAAAAATAGTCTAAACGATCCTCGGAAAGAATGCAACGCAACTGTAGCGTCATCGAGTCGATGAATTCAAGCATAAACTCACCACGGGGTTCCGTAATTTATACAAGAGAAAAACCCACACGGATCGTAAAACACAACTCAGGACCCACAAAAGCGATCCGAAACTTCCCGATAAAGATCCGAAAGACTCAGGGTCTTACACCCTGCCTTCCTCAAATCCAGCGTGCCCCCTTTGATTAGCCTCTAAACCGGCATGCTTCCAAATAAAAGAAAACAACCAAAAAAACAAAAGAAAAGATATGAAACCAATAAATGAAAATGAACCACATGTGTGTGAATAAACAATGGAATTTAACAATTAGAATGACGATAATAAAAAAATGCTATAACCGTGCATACCTCGGGACCCTCGCTCCTCCGGAGTGTGTTTGAAGAGAAAAGCAATGATGCCCCTCTGAATTGGACGTGGACCTCGGGAGCCCCTCCTGACATGGCCATGACCGAAGTCATTTCGGGCCAATAGTTCGTTAACTTGACCCGCCTCTACTGAGATCTGATCCCACATCCACATTAAACTTGCCGCATATGCGGCAGACATTTGTACAATTTCATTGCCGTCCCTTTCGCTATAGATGCGGACTTTCATCCGAACAAGAAATGGTCCACCAGTGACTGACAAATACGAATCCATGAATGTTTACACCCCAATGCGAGATTTGTTTAAGAGCAATCCGAGACATCGCTCCCGCTTCGTTATTATGAATTTTAGGCCGCAGGGCCCCTTTTTTCGGTGATCAATCAAGGGTTTTCTCCTCTTCGAGGGGATGTAATTAACGTCGTGACCTTTATGGCACGGTGGGTTCTCAGTCCCGACACGACACACACAATCGTCTGAGTAGTCAGATTGAGTGCATCCCGGGCTTCTTTGAAGCCCGAATAAATCGTCACCTAGATGACTGGCACGCCCTCGCACTCAATAAACTGAATAGATGGATAAACAAACAAATAACAAACAAACAAAAGAAAAGTAATCCCAAAAGTGCGTCCACAAGTCTGGCACGCCCGGTGGGACTGGACTTCCCTTCATCTCCTCGCCGGGATTAGGGGCCCTACGGCCTCGTCATGAAATTCTAAACTATTGTTACATGTAATTGCATGATCATATTCTGATGATTACGATGGCCGTCAGCTTCGGACCGTCAGTCGTCGCAAAACATGCCAACAACGGCTACCTTGCTGCACTGATCAAGCTCGGCAACTTTCCTCCGGTGGTGGGCTTCCCCAACTTCTTGGGGGTGGCCTTCATCCATCTGCTGATGACTCAGGGGCTCAAGCCCGTCGAATCTCGCATACCTGTCATAGGGATTTCCACCACCTGACCCGCTGCTGTCGGGTCGCCAACAACTACTGCGGACCGCACCTCGGTCAACACCGTGGGCTATTTTGTCCACCACGTCTGTTTCAACATGGGCTCGGCTACCAAGAAGATGGCATCCCGCCAAAGAAGGAGCCAAAAAAATGCTGCTGCTGCTGCACCCAAGGGCCGGCCATCTAATACCGACAAGTCTATTCTGGTCAGAGGCGTCAGAGTCTACCTGAACTGCCGTGGCGCCGAAGTGATCCCTGAGCGGATCATTCCAAGCATCCCCGTGCGCAACTCCTTTCAAAATATAGGGAGAATAGAGAAGAAGGATGGCGGGGTAGCCCGCCGACTAAAGTATGAACCGGCCCCAAGGCCGTGCAAGACCAAGCAAATTTGGGTGCCGAAGCCAACTCGGGGCCCGGTGACAACTCAGCCGAAGTCTGTCGAGGTTGACAGGCCCAGGAAGGAGGAGAAGAAAAAGATGAAGAAGAATGAGATGCCAGCAAGGGCATCTCGCCAACCACTTGCTCGAACCCACGGGCGACAGGCGGACACCTCTTTACATGTTGAAAGGCATGGCAAGACAGTCAGAGAGGGTCAGCCCGCCTATGGGCCCCCAGCACAGGCAAGGGTACAGCCACCCACGGTTTACCCCGATTATGAACAAGAAGACATCACCTAGGCCGTGCGCGGATACCTCCGTGGGGTCGAAAACACCTCTCTAGGGAAGCAACGGCTACTGCAAGCCATCACCACTATTGAAGAGGGTCAAGAATATCCAACCGACCCGGCTGAAATAGAAGATGCGGAATCAGGATGCTATGAGCTTCCCCGCCATGAAGAAGATCCACCGAGAGTCTCGGTGTTTGAAAGATTGACCTTCCCTAGTCACCTGACCAGACGTTCAAGGAGAAGAAATGAAAAGATACAAGTCTACACTTGTCACATGGCCGGAGTGACCGGTCACTATGGGACTCTGGCTAAAGAGCCTGAGGAAGTTGCCAAGATCGCTAAGAGGTCGAGCCCTCTCACAAGATGAGGAAAGACCGCCAGTGAGGCATTGCAAACTCTTGCCGGAACAACAAATCTGGAGGAGACTCTGGCAGCCTTAACTGCCAATGTAATTACAACTAATGATGATAGTGGGTGCCATCCACCTCGTCTGAGGAAACACCACCTAAGGACCGAGGAAGCATCCCCAGCCCCCTATCAACGATCCGGCCTTGCTGATGTTGCTGCAACGATATCAATAGGAAATTGAAGCATTTGAAAAGTAGTTAAGCGAGAGGGATACTTCTACCTCCGCGCCCAGGCAGCTTGAAGTCCCCCCTGGGACATCAGGGGGCAATAGTCAGGCATTTGAGGCTTCACCGTAGGCGATTGCTTCCCAACCAGTGCCCAACTATGCCGGGGGCATTCCTCCCACGCAAACAAATTACGGCTGCACCGCAACCTCCAATCTTCCAATTTCAAGGGGGGCCTGCCATGCCCTATGCGGCTGTGTTAATAACGATGCACATGCAACAGGCCCACTTCTACCCAAGCCCGGTTGACCCGGTGGTGATGAATAAGCTCATGGTATAGTAGATGATAGAAATGAAGTTGGCGGAAAGGAGCGATGGCGACTCCGCCTCATTTGATGTATACAGGGTACCATACCCGTCTCATCATGCTGCCAAGAGGCTGCCCCCTGGCATCACTAAGCCTTTGAAGTTCAAAAAATTCAATGGGCAAGGATCTCCGTGCGAGCACATTGCCTACTATACTAATGTGATTTGCGACTTAGCTACTGACGAGTCGTACCTACTAAAATTCTTCGGGTCCACATTAATGGGGCTTGCCTTTGAGTGGTACTCAAGCTTACAGTCCGGATCTATCATTGATTGGCCCGACATGCAAAAAAAATTCAAAGAAAGGTTCCACATCGCCGAGAGGGAGGTGATGGTGGCCGAATTATATGAAACCAGGCAAAGGAACGACGAGTCCGCCCTGGAATACATCAAAAGATGGAGGAACCTCAGCATGAGGTGCAGACGCTCTCCGCATCAGGAGGACGCCGTCCAAATATGCAATCAAAACTTGAAAAGAGAGGTATTGGAAAGAATGATAGGCACCG
This sequence comes from Amorphophallus konjac, assembly GCA_022559845.1. NCBI lineage: Eukaryota > Viridiplantae > Streptophyta > Magnoliopsida > Alismatales > Araceae > Amorphophallus > Amorphophallus konjac. The sequence continues at coordinate 141,205 of JAHNEJ010003381.1, read as the reverse complement.
AAATTAAGTCGTTTGACCGACTGAATAATGTTGTGGCAGAAGTCGAGGCATTCCTCTCAAAATACTCTGCCGCTCCCGCCATTTCAAGATAGAAGGCCAGGTCAGTTGACAAATGGCCGGCATCTCAAGAAGTGCACACGTTCGACCTCAAGACCTTTGAACAGCAGAAGGAAAAAGACAAAGGGGTAGCTGAGTCTCTCCCATCCAAGCCCACCGATCGGCGAGAAGGTCCATCCCTATGGGATAAAATGATGAAGCTATATTCATTCCCTCGACATAAGACTCGACCCTTGTTCAAATGGGCTATGAAATTCGACAAGATCACTCTCCCAGAGCCAAAGAGGCTGGGTGATCTCAGAAGAAAAGATGATCCTCGTTTCTACACGTATCATCAAATGATCGGGCATCCTATTGAGGACTAATATATCTTTAAAGACACTATTGAGTCTTTAATCAAGAAGGGAGAATTGCAAATGGGGGAGCACAAAGTCGATCCTCCGCACCTGCATGAAATGCTCACTCTAGGGGTAACAATCAACATGATATCTCTATATCAGCAACTACCTTAAGAAGTGGCGGAAGCCTGCACTCAACATACCTATGAGGCCTTGTGGACGTCAAAAAATGATGATGATCATACGGCATGCACGTCTCAGCACTTGAGAGCGAGTCGAAGACGGAAAGGCCGAATAAACCCTATGCCTCCTCCAAGAAGGACGAATACCTACCCGGTGCTCCGCCACCCAACAAAGAAGCCCCTCGGGATGAAGAGATGACCCCGGCTCTCCAGCCAGCATTGTCGAAGGCCGAATCAGAAGAAGCTCAGGAACTCAGACACAGGTTTGGCTTATGCCGGAGATCATGCAAAGCCGAGGATAGGGACTCAAAAACTTCGAACTAAACACCTCGGAGCAGGAGCATTGCAGTTGAAGTTCTTCGGGAGCACAAGTGTTCACCTAAATGGCCGCAAAGCCGAGACGAAGGTTAAACCAGTGCGGCCTGCACTTAAACCAGCGTGCCCTTGCTTGGGCCTTAAACCGGCGCGCTCCCCCATCAAGACTTAAATCGGCGCCCCCCTTTTCATTCCAAACCGGCGCGCCCCCTTGTGTGCTGTCAATCTGGCGCGCACTACTCCGCGCCATTTTAACCAAATGGCCATCTCATCCAAACTCCGATACTCTATTTCGCATCAGTCTGAGCGCACAAAGAACATTCAATGCCGCAAAGCCTGCCTCCACCTCCGTTCTACAGCGAAGCGGTAGCGATGGCAGCAACACGAACAGCAGATCACCCAGAAAATCTGCAAATAACCCATCCTGGGATGAGCAGCAGCGTATGGCACGAACCAGCAGCATCCAGCGTAGCATGTCAATTTTAGACTTCGTTGCGGACGAGGTGGAAGTGACGGGAACTCTCCTCAATGCCCATTCTATAAAACGGCAAGTCTCAAGAGGAAAAGGGGTTCAGCTGGTTCTTCGTTCGGTCGGTCTCTTTCTCCCAGAGTAGCCACTAGTTAGTTGAGAAGAGAAGTCTGGAGCCCTCCCCCCTTGGAGACCTCCGACATCTGAAGAGGGAGAGAAGCCTGCCGATCTACGCCTGCAAGGTGAAGAAGAAGAGAAGGGAGGGTCTGTGAGAGAAGAGAGGTGAGCCCTGGGGAGGTGGAAGAGCTTGTGCTCTGTTCCTCTCCCCTGTGTGAGTTTCAAGTCCTTCTCCTCCACTGTATTCTCGCTTTGCTCTGGGGTAGATCCCCTCATTTATCTCTTTTCCCCCTTTCCCTTGGGGATGAATAAAAAGAATGATTTTTGGTGGACATGAGTAGTGTTCTACTGCTTTGATCTCCTCCCCTTTCTCCCGATTTTCTCATCATCCAGGGACCTCGGAGACCTGCCTCTCTGTGGCAGGGCCTTCAGGGGAACCCATCGAAGGGATGAACATCTGAAGCCTCTCGTGGCACACATTCGTCTCGCTTACGAAATCATCACCCGTGAGCTGCTGGAACTCTTGAAGGCTAGTCCTCGAGCTTCCACACTCACTTATGGGTTAACGGAGGCCTCACTCCGAGTTTTGAGGTTCACCCTAGAGCAATCAATTTGGTGTTCCTCTATTTTTCTCTGGCAAATCTCAGTCCGGGGGAGATGCTGCCCAATTTTTGCCAAGAACATGAACAATAAGAAGTAAGAACGAATGCATATAGGAATGAACGAACAAACTAAGCTCTCTAAGGGTAAGGGCTTCATATTTGAAACCCCTGAATCAAACTTGGACCTGAATCAGAAGCCTTGCACAAATAAACCCTCCCAATAAAAACACTCAAACTTTCATGTTATCTTGCCTTAGGGAATGATAAAAAATAATCAAACCTCCCTCCTATTGAATCAATGTATTAATTGAATACATAATTCAACCATTCAATCGACCTGTCGGTAGAGAAAGAAGAAGGAAAGTCAAGAAGAATGAAACTAAACTCATAATAGCTAACCCGACGCGCCCCTAATCCGGCGCGGTACCCCCCCGTGCCGGTTTAGCTTCACTCTCAAAATCATCTTCAAATTCCTGGAATGAATAGTGCACGCCCCATTATTGTTTGAGCCATAATCCGGTGGGCCCTCCTTTTCTTGGACCCATTAGACCGGCGTGCCCCCTTGCATTCCCTATTCCAGTGCACACTCTTGGGCTCCCACTAATCGGTGCGCCCCTCCTTGCACCCTTAACCGGCGCGCCCCCCCTTTGTGGCCTTAACCGGCGCGGTCCTTGATTTCCATTGAACCGGTGCGCCCCTCCCATATAAACACTCTTAGACCGGCTCGTCCCTATTCTCTCTTGGCATCTCCCTTAGCCGACGTCCTTGAAAAGAAAAGAATAATTAATGAAGATAAAAGGCTTTAAGCTAATGGATAAATCAAAAGTTGCCCCTGCTATAATCAAAATTTTCTTCTGGGGGCTCCGCCCCTGAAAACCCCGCGATCTGACCGCGCTGGTCAATCCGCGTGCGAGGGCGCACGTTGGCGAGTTCAGGCTTCATACTTAACAATTCACTTCCCCGGACTGTGCGTGAAGAAAAAAGTAATGATGCCCCATGGCATCGGACGTGGACCTCGGGAACCCCGTTATGGCCATAGTCCGAAACCATCCCGGGCCAATAGTTTGTTCAGCTTGACCCACCTCTACCGGGATCCGATCCCGCACCCACATTAACTTGCCATACCCATGGCAGACATCCGTACGGTTTTATCGTCATCTTTTATGCTACGAATACGGACTTTTCTGCGAAGATGAAACGGTCTATGAGTGACCGACACATATGTATCTATGAACATTTACGCCCCAATGCGGGTTTGTTTAAACGTGATCCGAGACCTTTTCTCTCGCTTTGTTACCATGAATTTCAGGCTGTAGGGCCCTTATTCCCAGTAATCAATCAAGGGTGTTCCCCCGTATGGGGGATGTAAATAACGCTGTGGCCTTTACAGCACGACAGATTTTGGTCCCGACACGAACCACACAATCGTCTGATTAGTCAGATCGAGCGCACCGAGGGCTTCTATGAAGCCCAAATAAATCGTCACTTTGTGACTAGCATGCCCACGCACTTAATAAACCCAATAAACAAATAAACCACGATTCTAATAAAAAAAGTTCATCCACAGGCCTATATCCTTGCGCCAGTAGAAGATGAAGGGAATTGGCACACCATGCCGTCAAAAGCAAGAAGGGCAGCGCCTCATCGTGGCCCAAGAATTCATATACGAGGCGTCACACCTCAGTCGGAACCCCCGGCCGTGACCCCCATCTAGCATGAGACAGCTCCTCAGCTGGTCATCAGAAGATTCACCAACAATCAGAAGAAACACATCCCTATGCGGGTGCACAAAGAGGCCAACCCGGCAGTGAAACGGCTTTAATAAATCATTAATGGGCTAGATGAATATGAATAGCCCAAAATTCAGCCTGTCCAGCTGAAAGAATATGTCCCTTGGGAACATTTTGAGTCCCTGGAATTAGCAGAAAAAGGCAAACCTGAAGTTGAAGTTGAAGCTAAAGAACCCGGCATATGGGATAAAGCTCCAAAGGAGCAGCCGTCAACTATGAAGAAAAAGAAGAAGAAATCCAAGAACAAAATAAAAGTCCTTGCCGTATCTTGCAACACCCTTGTGTCCCTATTTGAAACATTCTGAATCTCTGAAGAAGAGGATGAAGGAACATGGCTCGCACTAGCAGAGGTAAACCAAGCTGAAGCTTCCACCTCCCAGCATGCTACTAGGTCCGGAAGAAAATGGGGGCATCTCCCTCAGGGTAACCACAACATCATGTTACGTGGTGAACAACCATACCAGGTTCTCCAGCCTGAAGTAAAAGGTGCTGAAGTTCCTCCTCCACCAGGGCTTTACCCGGAGTGTGCAAGCAGCCAGGGGGTCCCCTCCTTTGCCGAATTCTTATCCTCTCGAGTGGGAAAGCGGCCACGTCCACAGCAACAATGGAGGGTCAAGGGTGCCCCTACCTTACCCTCAGCAGCCTCTCCTCTAGCAAATAAAGACTACGCGAGCATTCCAAGCTTCGTCGAATTTATGCAAGGGAAGGAGCCGACCGGACCGACGCAATAACCTCAGGTGCCACCTGAAGAAAAAGATGAACTACCTCCTGAGCCAGCCCCCCAAGAGCACTCTAAGGGCAAGTATAAAAGGTCCGAAGAACTGCGGTTGACCAACGTCAGAACCACCAGCAAAATAGTGAAGCAGCTGAAGAGAATCCCCGCAAGTTTTTCTGTCTGGGATATACTCTCCCTCGATGAAGAAACAAGACAAGCCATTATCACGGCCCTACAAACCCCGGCATACTTTGAGAGCTGTTTTCCCGAGGCAAAGTCAGGGGTGGCTATGACATTCATGGAGGATGACATGCTTCTACCCTCCGCCAACCACAATAGACCACTCTACATGAGGGGGCAGCTGAATGGCAAGCGAATAGGCAGAATCTTGATTGACCCAGGGGCTACAGTAAACATACTCCCCTATCGGGTATATCAGAAGTACTACTTTGATGTGCACCTGATCAAGGTTAGGGATATGAGAATTGCTGGCTTCAACCAAAAATTTGAAGCCCCCATTGGGCGTGGCAGAGTTTGAACTCTCACTCGGTGACTTCACTACCAAAGTGTAATTTCATGTGATAAACTCTGATACGTCATACAAGGCGCTTTTGGGCCGGCCATGGCTGGATAAAAATCAGGTGGTGACCTCCACCCTCCACTAATGCATAAAGTACCCTTGGAATAGGAAAGAAGAAAGGGTGTTCGCCGACTTACACACTTTCGAGGTGTTCGAGTGCCACTTGTCAGATACATCTCTGTACCTAGAGAAGCCGAAGAAGCCCAACCCTCCAGTTCAGGATAAGGGGAAGAAGAAAATAGAATCCGATGACTGGTTTCCTCTGCCGCCTCCTAACTACGTGGCTCCCCCAGAGGTGTCACTCATATCTGAGGAAGAAGGAGACCTCAGAGCACTCCAACTCAACATTTACCCTTAACCGGGGGCACTAAAACTCGAAGAGCTACATTGGGATGTCAAGGTCCCACCAGGGCTCACCAAACCCATAGCTGATGCAGACTGTCAAACGGTCGAAGTATTGAAGACCCTGGAGGTCCCTAATCCCTACGGTCAGCCTACCATGTTATATGTGGTCAAGGAGCAGCCTGCAAAAGGGGACGTTGATTATCGATTCCCCGTAGAGATGCTTAATCCACATGTCCCAATTACGGGACTCCCCTACATCACTGGCCGTGCGATCAAGCTAGCCAGAAAATAGCAAATCTCCTTTTGTCAACCTTCCAGTCTGTGATGACCCAGGCTCCGGATACTGGGTAAACCTGATAACACTTGGATCCTGCGAGGCCTACCAAGAGCGGTAAAGCTCCGAAGGGATAAAAGGAGTGTGTGTGGTACATTGAAGTCCCAGATAAAGCACTAAGCAATTAATATTTCAATGATCAGGTTTGCTAAAGTAGCAGAAATAAAATTACTTTCTCAATTAACAATTTAAATTAACAGAGTCCAGTCCAAATTAAAGACAAGTACAGTCCAACAGAAAGGAAAACATACACTGAAGTCGGGGGAAGCCCGACGCAGAGAACGTTGGCAACGCTGGCAACTACGAACTGACGCACCACGCCATGAACCACGAGGAAGAATAAGATCACACCTGAAAAGTAGTGGTGAGTCTCGTGTCACTGGCTTAGTCGGGGTCACACAGATCCCCATTGGAAACAACGCAGTAACACAGAACAATAATGCTAACCAAGAAAGCAGGAAGAGCAGGAGCAACAGCAGTACTAACTACAAAAGTAAAGCTGTAAAAAGCAGGAGTAAGGACAGCTAAAGAAAGAGTAAAGTTGTACTAACCAGAAACACAGCCGTCGACCGAACCACGGCTCCCTAAGCTATTCCAAACGGCAATAGAAAGGTGAACCCCGATCTCACCAAGTCGGGCGTTACCGATCCGTCGACAAAGAACAAGCTCCATAGCTGAGGCCTACCAAAATAGGCAAAAGCCCTATAAAAGTCTTACACAGTCAAAGACACAAACATACACAACTAGATCGTTGTGTACACTACACAAGACTGGACCGTAGGTGAAGTCAAGAACGGACCACCCGACGAGTTACGTCAAACATGACGAGAACCAGTCATGAAGCACAAGTCACGCGATGACAAGCACGAGAGTCATGTGTCAAGAGACAAGAGCACCTCATCACTAGAAGAACAGCCAGATGCGTCCACTGACGTCTTACACTATGCCACAAGTATCTGCACAAGCCTGGAACGCGGCCAGCGAGACACGTAACAGAACTGAGTACAAGGAACAACAGTAACAAGTGACTTGTCAGGGTCACGCCCGTCGGCGCTCGTCCAAACGACCCTGACCATGTGTGCACACACAAGCTCAATGCCTTGAGCCAGGCCTCTAGCTAGCTTTCCCCCCCAGTAGGATGCTACTGCAAGGCAAGGGGGCCCACGGAAACTAGCTTACAAACCGTCTGTCGGGAACTACCCCGCCACCACTCCTAGGTGGGCCAACACACTGGAACGTGTCGTCGGACTACGACTAGTAGAGGCTCACTAGACACAAAAACTCTAAAACATCAGTGCAGAAGTACGGACAGGCTAAGCACGCACTGCCGCATGTACTACGAAGCACCAGACACAGGGTAGCATACCAGACTGCCACTAGACTCAGGACAGACAACTAGACCTGCTAACACAACGATCCTTCAGTCACAAGACTCGGGGTCAGGATCGTCGCACATAGCGGTAATAAGCCGCCAATCGGTCTAATCCTAAGCCAAATCACGAGAAAACACCGATAAAGGAAATGACATAGGATCACCTGATCCATGCCTTCACATAACACGAACCACAGAGACCTGAGAGATCACCAAGACTCTCACGGCACGTGGACACACAAATCAAGGTAAGATAGCACCTCAAGTCATCCAACATCATCTCTCGATCCATACAGGACCATCGAGACAACTACAAATTCATATGTCAACCACTGGGCCACACTGGGTTGACTAGACACCAATCATGACTCTAAAACATCACGGAATACTACTCGATATAATGGCACTCCCTGGCCACCTTACAACATGGTCATCGCCCTCATAGGACATCCAATATATCCACGGGACTACGGGCAAGCCACAAGGTAAGGCCAAGACAAATGGAGGCCAAACATCAGGAAAATAGGACAAGGGAACTAAACGGTCACCTGTCTGACAGCCAGGAAAACCAAGTGGTCAGCCGAAAGGCAGCTAGCCAACCAACTACAAAAACACAGGGGCATGCGGTCTATCGTAGGGCCGCAAGGAGATGGTAGCGGTCGTTCATATGACCACTAAAATCGGTCAACCCCTAAACCGACATAAAACATTCAAATAGATTAGCGGTCTCCATTAGGGCCGCTAAGAGCGCTTAGCCGTCAAAGCTAGGACCGCTAGCCCAACCGACTTAAAACTACTAAACTGACATAAACAACAGTTAGCGATCATCTCTCAGACCGCCACTGCCGGATTAGCAGTCTATCGCACGACCGCGAATCCGAACCGACATACACCTGCCCCTTAGCGGTCTATCGTACGACCGCTGACAAGGATTAACGGTCATCCACCGAACCTCTAGCCATATGAAACGGTCTATCGCACGACCGCGAAGACCCGAACTGACCTACTATTCAAAAAGCAGAAACGGTCACCCAAGGACCGCTAAAGCCCTAAAAATGGTCTCTATTAAGACCGCTAAATTGTTACGGCGGGTAAAATAGTGGATTGGTCGAATCCAGCCGTTCCACGCCCCGTTTGCTTCTAAACGAAGGGAAAACAACCCTAAACGCCAAACAAACCTTCCACAGATCGGAAGGGGGCATTTTGACACCAAAAACTCAAGAAAGGGGCAATTCTACCGAATCGACCCTAATTGAGTCACATAGGTTCCCGGGCTCACACCGGCCCCAAATGACAACCAATTGCGATAAAATAAGCGGGAATGGAATGCTAACATGCCAAGGAATATAATAAGACTAATTAGGCTAGAAATCGTCGCCGAGAAAGGTGAACACATCTTACACCCCCTAAAGCATGCTTTCACCTAAAACAAGGTAAAACCCACGCGTTCTCGCATGGTTCGACTGCAAATCGTGAGGAAACCCAGAACAGGAGTAGGGCATCCATCTACCTACCTCCACCAAAGTTCTAGTGCGCCGAAGCGACTAAACCACTCCAAAATCGATCGAGCGAACCGAACACATCGACTTTGAATCCACCGAGGGATTGCGCCAACGCCACGCTCCATTCATCGCCCCATCACGTGCCAGACCAACTCCATGACGTTCCTGCCTTGCCCATCCCGCCACAGTCGTACGCCCCGCGGAGAGAGGAGAAGAGAGGAGAGAGAACGTGAGGGAGAGAAGTAACGGAAGTGAGGAGAGAGGAAGGAGAAAGAAAGACGAAATAGAAAATAAATTAGGAAATTTTGTAATTTCCGTAAAATCTGATTTTTGGTCTGAAAATACACTAATTCAGAAAAATATGAAAAAATAGTCTAAACGATCCTTGGAAAGAATGCAACGCAACTGTAGCATCCTCGAGTCGATGAACTCAATAATAAACTTACCACGGGGTTCCATAATTTGTACGAGAGAAAAATCCACACGGATCGTAAAACACAACTCAGGACCCACAAAAGCGATCCGAAACTCTCCGATAAGGATCCGAAAGACTCAGGGTCTTACAGTCCTCCCCCTTAGAGGAATTTCATCCTCAAAATTAAAGGAACTAGCAAGAAGAAGTAGGGAAGAACAAACCCAAACGATGGCAATGATCACTAAGCTTAAGCCAACACCAACACCTAGAACACGGCAACACAAATCACGAAAAACACAACTCAAAGGAACACTGTCAGACCATAATCACAGGTACACGCTCTGGATCTCAAGACAAATCGATCCACAGAATGAGCATGGCACCCAAGTGAATACAAGTCTGACACCTCCGAAACAAGGCAACGTCGCTTCCGTCTCACAGGGAAAGGAGACACGACCCATGCCACGAAAACAACTATCAGGAAAACATTTGATAAACTCAACAAGCATCCGCTTAAACAAGGATACATAATCCTCAGCTGACAGCTCGACAACATCAGCTTCCGTGCCAAGAACAACAAGACTGGCATGCAGAACGCCAACGACATCACTGGACCACGAGCACAATCAAGTCAGTCCTCACTCAGACATAACATCTGATTCGAGTTACATGCTAACTCCATCACGACGAAAGAGTACAACAAAACCAACTGACAAGACCTCGGTCCACACCATGCCAAATCAGACTCATAGGGAACTCCTCCCAAGCTGAACACGACCACCAATAAACGACAACAATAGCAACACCTACAAAATCTCGGCTCCATTCTGAACACAGAACCACGGGACACAACTGCAAGCTGGGTCACATCAATGCATAATTACAGCTGAACACAAGGCTAACATGCACAAGCCATGCCATGAACAGCTCACCAACAAGGACCCACAACAATAATAACAGCAATCTCGGAGAACGTACCTCGAGGACCATGATCATGTCCTGAGAGCACAACGTCTAAGAAAAATTATAGAGAAAAGGAGGGCACTCGACTAGTAAATATGCCAATAGATTCCTCTAATCCTCACACATGCCAGTGCCAACAACCATAATGCTTCCAGCAACGGCATGGCAACCAACAGCATCAAGGCACACATAGCCAAGATGACAAACATGCTGAGGAAATAGACTTCTCAGCCGGTCAGAATCTGACAACCAAGCGATCCTCGACTAGTGGGTTGTCAGCCAACACGCTTCCACTACACGCATAACACATGCACACAGGCATCAAGGACAACTCGGCATCCGCATCTCAGTACACACTGGATGCCATCGCAATACACAGAGCTGCAATGTAACACGCCTCGAGTACCGATCCTGCTAACACTGATCACAAGATGCCAAAGTGCAGGTCACGAAGAGCACCAACTTCAGCACAAAGCACAAAGAACACCTGTCTTAGCTTATCCTTACATCCTGGAACGATTACTAAACCTTCAAACCACAACAGTTGCCAAACACGACACATTAAACACGGTGCACAACAGCCCCCAAACATAAAATATGGGTCCAAAGCTGAGCAACCGTCAGATAAAGGCAAATCAGGTTCAGAATTAGCACTATCCACACTTAAGCTGACACATGACAAAGGCTTCACCAAGACAGCACTTCTAAGGCTTACCTCGAAAAGACGCCACCAAACAAGGTAAGAAGAATCAAGCTCGACTAACAATAGCTCGCCAGGAAGGGAAATCCTAGGTTCGCCCGAGCATTCGTCCAAACAAGGCATCTAATCGACCACCTCGATAGAAGCTTAACACATCAGGGGCTGAACAAATCTCAAGCTGGGACGACCAAAGCAACATAAGAATGTGCACGGCCATCACACCAACGAGAAAATCACCAGCCACCTAAACAAATGACAGAAACATCTCGAACACTGCACCACAGATTCACAACTACCGGTGAAATCTTCCAAGTACAGCATAACCGAGACACATATCACGACAAAAGAAAAGCACTTCGTCACATCCTGACGAGAGAAAACCATCTCGTACAGTGCTAACACAACACGCACAAGACCACAAACCACAAACAATCGCAAAACCAACGCCAGCTGCCGATTGTACTGGACCGTAAGGACTCTGAATACTGCGATATCTCGAATTCCCATGCACCTTACATACAACACAGCTCTGATACCAACTTTGACGACCCAGGCTCTGGATATCGGGTAAACCCGATAACACTTGGATCCTACGAGGCCTCCCAAGAGCGGTAAAGCCCCGAAGGGATAAAAGGAGTGTGTGTGGTACATTGAAGTCCTAGATAAAGCAGTAAGCAATTAATATTTCAATGATCAGGTTTGCTAAAGTAGCATAAATAAAATTACTTTCTCAATTAACAAGTTAAATTAACACAGTCCAGTCCAAATTAAAGATAAGTACAGTCCAACAGAAAGGAAAACGTCCACTGAAGTCGAGGGAAGCCCGACGTAGAGAACGCTGGCAACGTTGGCAACTATGAACTAACGCACCGCGCCACGAACCACGAGGAAGAAGAAGACCACACCTGAAAAGCAGGGGTGAGTCTCGTGTCATTGGCTTAGTAGGGGTGTCACGCCCCAAGCCTTTATTACAGCGGAAGACTCTCATGAGGAACGCAAACAGTCGGCATGGTAAGCCTCTTGTAAGCAAGAACGATCAGAGTGCAAGGAAATCACACATAAGAATGCAATCGCACAATATTTACTCAACTTCAACTTTCATTAATAATCAAATCCACTATTCGAATACAACCACTAATTCAACTTCCATCATGCTAGACTCAAGAAATAAGATATTACATAGACTCGATCTAAATAATGTAAACTTCCTAAGTGTTCGCTCATTCGTTATTCACTCTTGGATCCGCTACTTGAACATTCCGAATCCGAACCTGACTCACTTCCATTTTCTGAAAAAGAATGGAAATAGGTAATGAGCACACTTGTCTAGTAGGTATCTTCGCATCAACATGAAGGCATCATTAAAGTAATTAATATTTTTGCTCTAGAGGAATAAGGTAAAATCATGCGAATGCGATCAATCATGCGATTAAACCAAAGTATGTAAGACAGAATGAGAGCAAGTATGAACTAGCAAGAATGTTATAAGAACATGATATGGCCTTTCATGAATAAGAATGTAATGAGAATGTACTAGCAAGCCACATAATCATCACTCCAGTATCTTTTGCTTATGAGCAAGTACTTCATGAATTTCGGTTAAATATCAAGAAAGTCAAGTATCAATCATGCTGTATTGTGTTGTGGATTTTCACTTATTTATAAAGAAAGTACTCCCAGCGCAATGCGACGCCAGTAGCATCATACCCCATGGTTTATAATAGTATGTTTCCGACAATCAGCCGAGGGGACTAGCATACAGCCCTTGAACACCATCAGTACTTGATCGCATCTTCAAGTATAAATCAAGCTTTTTCCACGCATGTAACAATAAAATATGGCCAAGAATGTATAATTCCAACAGGCTCTTGATAACAATAATTTAATGAATGAATACTTTAATAAGAATCATGAGAAATCAAGAATGACTTATACTATGTTATGCTTATGAAAATAAATCGGCAGCATAACGGTACGTTCTTTATCTTCCATTCATTATATTATGTTTCTTGATCAATATGATAAGTTCTAGATCATCAAGAGTCCATCTAGAAATCTTGGAATATCAACCCTTGGTCAAATCTTGGGTTGAAATACTCAAACATTGTGACGGTCGTGTACTGGGCCGTTACATGATGTGACGCTCCAGTATTGGGCCGTTACATTAATCTGAATCTCAAACCAAGAAATCGGACTTAGTTGAATGTGACGGTCGTATATTGGGCCGTTATATGTGCCTGACGGTCCAATAAAGATCTGTTACACTACTAATAACCAGAAACATCGATAGTGTAATCTAATCAATTGGTTTTAATGGTACAACCAACTCGGCGTCCTAGTGGGAATCCTAGGCTCGCAGAGAATTACGGAGGCCTTGAAACAAGATTTCCTAGTCCATTGGAAGGAATATCCAATAGAGAGGTCATCATGTCCAAGAATAATGTTCCTATAGTGCAAAGTGAACTAATAGACATATACCTGAATATATGCCATGTACTTAGAGAAATGACTCTATTGATAAAGAGGATGTGTAACAATAGGAAATCATGATAAAACTCCGTCAATACATCTTTGGAAAATCATGATTTAGATACAAAACTATAGAATTTTGGCACATGAAATTAACATAACTTAAAATAACTTAAGATACCTTAATTATGTAATTTCTATCATGAATCAGTAGATAATCTTAAAGACATGAAATCAGGTCAAAACTTAGATAACTAGGCTTATTTATAAGTTAAATTAACTAGTTTCCTATTCTTTCCACAATTACCCTAACGGTCTAGAATGAGTGCGTCACAGTGACTGTGACGGTTTATCGTGAGGCCATTACAGTAATGTAACGCTCCTGTTAAGGTGCGTCAGAGACAACAGAGTATTTAAGATGCAGTAGAGGGTGTGATGGCTTATCGTATGGCCGTTAGATCACTGTGACGGTCTTACCTTGATGCGTCAGAGTCCCTGCTAACAGTATAAAGAAATTTAAAGACTACGATTTGAAACCATGTCATGTTTTGAAAAGATTTAACTACCCCAATCATGACAAAATGAAGTAAAGGTCATCTAGATGCATAGGTTGCAGTGAATTGACAAGATAATATCTTTGATCTTTGATTAGGGCTAAGGATATGTATATATGCATGAACCCACTAAAACATGGAATTCATAGTCTATAATGTATGAAATCAAGTACAATCAGAGGGCTTTTATCCCTAACAAGATGTTTTTGCCAATCATGAGATAACCTACCATTTTATCTGAGCTTTAAACTTCTAATTTGAGTCTGAAAGATGTGCCCTAGTTCTCCCTTTCCAGTGAGTTTCCAGCAACTTTACGCTGCTCTAGCTCCTCAGCCTCTTGACCTAAGGTGTGAAATTTTGAGGGTACGAAGATGAAACTAATGTGAACAAAAAGTTCTTAAGGATTGAATTCTAATTACCTCATTTAGACATCATAATCTCTTGATCTCCAGGGGTCCTTTGCTCTGAATCCTGGGTTACTATGGTCGAACCAGCGACTTTGGAAGCTTCGGTCTTCTTGGTTGCTTGATCTCTTAGCACGAAATTTGGAGAACTATTAGTCTCAAGTATACTAAACAAAATCTTCTAAAGAACTTACCCGAAATTATATCTCCTTATCTTGATTCTTCACGAGCCAAAAGTAAGGGTCGCTCAGTTCAGAACTAGGTCCTATTTATAGGGTTTTGAAGATTAGATCGATTCTAGAGTCCTTAATTTGCCAGAACCTAATCCCTAAGAGTCTTTAGTAATGTTATAAGCTCTCCCAAGTCGATCTCTTGTAGATAAGATCCCAAAGTTCTAATCTTTTTGCTCATTCTTTCTTTCATGGAACTGTCAGAGTGTAACGCATCCAGACTGGTGCGTTACATGCTTGTAGCGGTCACCCGATAGACCGTTACACCAAACGTATATAGAGTTTCAATTAAATAAAACTCTCTTGTTCATTTATCCTTATAATTATCTATAAAAAATAGTATTTATTCTTAAAATACGTGAATAAGTCAATTAACCTTCTAGAACATGGGCCAAACTTAATGGGCTTGGTCCATTAACCTTTTGGATTATCTTTAAATAGGCTAGGTTAATTATTTAACCTAATTGGGCCTTATAATGACTTATTGATCTAATATTCTATTTATTAATTTATTTAGGCCTTTATAAATTCTCAAAAATAATTAAATATTCCAAGAATAATTTATAAAAATTCTGGGGTCTTACAGTACTTGGCACGGAATAGGGTAAGAAAACCATCCCATATATGAGGTGCATCGGCCGGAGGTGCCGGAACCGACTTCCACCATGTACGGGCATCTTTGTTGAGTTGGAAGGTTGCGAGACACACCTTCTCTTGATCGGTGCATTGGATAACATCAAAGATACGATTCATTTCATCTATCCAGTTCTCCGCTTCGTCCGGATTAGAAGAACCATAGAAACGCGGAGGGTTTAAGCTCCGAAAGTTGCGATGTAAATCACCAGCCCTTGCTCCTGCTACAGCTTGCGCCATGGTTTGTAATGCCTGAGTGAGGCCAGCAACCGTTTGCTGCATGCCATCCCAATTTACGTGATGAGCCATAGTAATAATAGGATACCTGAGAGAAAAATAACAACTTGTTATTTCTCGTGGAATTGGAAGGAAAATCAATCTTAAAACTAATTAATTATCTTATCCCGGGTTTGACCCAATTCTCACATGGGTGTGGAAATTTCTTCCTTAGTTCATAGGTAAGGGTCCTTAAACCTTGGACTTATCCTATGACATAACTCTTCTTCCTAAGTCCTGAGACTTAGGCTCTGATACCAACTTAACTATCACGCCCCGAGCCTTAATTACAACCGAAGACTCACTCGAGGAACGCGAACATCTGGCATGGTAAGCCTCTTGCAAGCAAGAACGATCAGAGCGCAAGGCAATCACACATAAGAATGCAATCGCACAATATTTACTCTACTTCAACTTTCATTAATAATCAAATCCACTATTCGAATACAACCACTAATTCAACTTTCATCATGCTAGACTCAAGAAATAAGAAATTACATAGACTCGATCTAAACAATGTAAACTTTCTAAGTGTTCGCTCATTCTTTATTCACTCTCGGATCCGCTACTTGAACATTCCGAATCCGAACCCGACTCACTTTCATTTCCTGAAAAAGAATGGAAATAGGTAATGAGCACACTTGCCCAGTAGGTATCTTCGCATCAACATGAAGGCATCATTAAAGTAGTTAATGTTTTTGCTCTAGAGGAATAAGGTAAAATCATGCGAATGTGATCAATCATGCGATTAAACCAAAGTATGTAAGATAAAATGAGAGCAAGTATGAACTAGCAAGAATGTTATAAGAACATGATATGGCATTTCATGATATTCCACAGAAATTCACGAAGTACTTGCTCACAAGCAAAAGATACTGGAGTGATGATTATGTGACTTGCTCACTTATTTATAAAGAAAGTACTCCCAGCACAATGCGACGCCTGTAGCATCATACCCTATGGTTTATAATAGTATGTTTTCGATAATCAGCCGAGGGGACTAGCATACAGCCCTTGAACACCATCAGTGCTCGATCGCATCTTCAAGTATAAATCAATCTTTTTACACGCATGTAACAATAAAGTATGGCCAAGAATGTACAATTCCAACAAGCTCTTGATAAAAATAATTCAATGAATGAATGCTTTAATAAGAATCATGAGAAATCAAGAATGACTTATACTATGTTATGCTTATGGAAATAAATCGGCAGCATAACGATACGTTCTTTATCTTCCATTCATTATATTAGGTTTCTGGATCAATATGATAAGTTCTAGATCATCAAGAGTCCATCTAGAAACCTTGGAATATCAACCCTTGGTGAAATCTTGGGTTAAAATATTCAAACATTGTGACGGTTGTGTACTGGGCCGTTACATGATGTGACGCTCCAGTATTGGGCCGTTACATTAGTCTGAATCCCAAACTAAGAAATCAGACTTAGTTGAATGTGACGGTCGTATATTGGGCCGTTATATGTGCCTGACGGTCCAATAAAGATCCGTTACACTACTAATAACCTGAAACATCGATAGTGTAATCTAATCAATTGGTTTTAATGGTACAACCAACTCGGCATCCTAGTGGGAATCCCAGGCTCGTAGAGAATTACGGAGGCCTTGAAACAAGATTACCTAGTCCATTGGAAGGAATATCCAATAGAGAGGTCCTCATGTCCAAGAATAATGTTCCTATAGTGCAAAGTGAACTAATGGACATATACCTGAATATATGCCATGTACTTAGAGAAATGACTCTATTGATAGAGATGATGTGTAACAATAGGAAATCATGATAAAACTCCGTCAATACATCTTTGAAAAATCATGATTTAGATACAAAACTATAGAATTTTGGCACATGAAATTAACATAACTTAAAATAACTTAAGATACCTTAATTATGCAATTTCTATCATGAATCAGTAGATAATCTTAAAGACATGAAATCAGGTCAAAACTTAGATAACTAGGCTTATTTATAAGTTAAATTAACTAGTTTCCTATTCTGTCCACAGTTACCCTGACGGTCTAGAATGGGTGCGTCACAGTGACTGTGACGGTTTATCGTGAGGCCGTTACAGTAATGTAACGCTCCTGTTAAGGTGCGTTAGAGACAACAGAGTAATTAAGATGCAGTAGAGGGTGTGACGGCTTATCGTAAGGCCGTTAGATCACTGTGACGGTCTTACCTTGATGCGTCAGAGTCCCTGCTAACAGTATAAAGAAATTAAAAGACTATGATTTGAAACCATGTCATGTTTTGAAAAGATTTAACTATCCCAATCATGACAAAATGAAGTAAAGGTCATCTAGATGCATAGGTTGCAGTGAATTGACAAGATAATATCTTTGATCTTTGATTAGGGCTAAGGATATGTATATATGCATGAACCCACTAAAACATGGAATTCATAGTCTATAATGTATGAAATCAAGTACAATCAGAGGGCTTTATCCCTAACAAGATGTTTTTTCCAATCATGAGATAACCTACCCTTTTATCTGAGCTTTAAACTTCTAATTTGAGTCTGAAAGATGTGCCCTAGTTCTCCCTTTCCAGTGAGTTTCCAGCAACATTACGCTGCTCTAACTCCTCAACCTCTTGACCTAAGGATGTGAAATTTTGAGGGTACGAAGATGAAACTAAGGTGAACAAAAAGTTCTTAAGGATTGAATTCTAATTACCTCGTTTAGACATCCTAATCTCTTGATCTCTAGGGGTCCTTTACTCTGAATCCTGGCTTACTATGGTCGAACCAGTAACTTTGGAAGCTTCGATCTCCTTGGTTGCTTGATCTCCTAGCACAAAATTTGGAGAACTATTAGTCTCAAGTATACTAAATAAAATCTTCTAAAGAACTTACCCGAAATTATATCTCCTTACCTTGATTCTTCAGGAGCCAAAAGTAAGGGTCGCTCAGTTCAGAACTAGGTCCTATTTATACGGTTTTGAAGATTAGATCGATTCTAGAGTCCTTAATTTGCCAGAACCTAATCCCTAAGAGTCCTAAGTAATGTTATAAACTCTCCCAAGTCGATCTCTTGTAGATAAGATCACAAATTTCTAATCTTTTTGCTCGTTCTTTCTTTCACAGAACTGTCAGGATGTAACGCATCAAGACTAGTGCGTTACATGGCTGTGGCGGTCGCACGATAGACCGCTACATCCCACATGCACAGAGTTCAACATCAATCAAACTCTTTTGTTAATTATCTATATTATTATACATAAAATAGTATTTTATCTTTAAAATACGTGAATAGGCTAAATAACCTTCTAGAATATGGGTCAAACTTAATGGGCTTGGTTCTTAAACCATTTTGGATTTTATTTAAATAGGCTAGGTTAATTATTTAACACAATTGGGCCTTACAATGACTTATTAATCGAATAATCCTTTTATTAGTCTATTTAGCCCTTATAAATTTCAGAAAGTTCTATAAATAACTCAAAAATTATTACATAAATTCTGGGGCACTACACCCTCCCCCACTTAGAAGAATTTGATCCCCAAATTCAATACATGGGCTATGGAGAGTGTACTTACAGTTGAATAATTCTGGAAATCTTTTTCGCATGGCTTCTTCGATTTCCCATGTTGCTTCATATGGCCATGCTTTCTTCCATTGAATCTTAACCATAGGAATAACTTTATTTCTTAGTTGACGCACTTCCCGTTCCAGAATCTTTATTGGCATTTGCTCGTACGTCATATCCTTCTGAATCTCCAGATTGTCATAAGTGATAATATGGTCAAGATCATATACATATTTCTTTAGCATAGAGACGTGAAACACGTCATGAACTCCTGCTAATTGTGAAGGTAAAGCCAATGTATAAGCCACTTCACCGACCCTTTCGAGAATTTAAAACAGACCAATGAACCTTGGAGTTAGTTTGCCCTTAATGCCAAATCTCTGAATACCACGACCTTGAGAAACCTTGAGATACACATGGTCTCCTACTTGAAATTCTAAGTCGCGTCTATGATTATCAGCATAAAACTTTTGCCTATCTTGTGCCATCTTTATTCTCTCTTGAATAAGCCTTATCTTCTGTGTAGAATGTCCGATAATGTCGGGGCCTATGAATTGTCTTTCCCCTATTTCACTCCAACATATTGGTGATCGATAACTTTTTCCATAGAGAGCTTCAAAAGGTGCCATTTGTATGCTGGCCTGGTAACTGTTGTTATATGCAAATTCTAACAGAGGCAAGTGATCATGCCAACTACCTCAAAAATCAATAACACAAGCCTTGAGCATGTCTTCTACCACATGATTCGTTCTTTCTGTCTGACCATCAGTTTGTGGATGAAAGGCTGTGCTGAAATTCAATCTAGTCCCTAGTGACTGTTGTAGACCCTTCCAAAATTGTGATGTGAATCGAGGATCTCTATCAGATATAATAGTGATTGGGACACCATGTAATTTAACAATTTCCCTTATGTATAATGCTGCCAGGATATCCACAGACCATCGACTTTTGATTGGTATGAAATGTGTAGATTTAGTTAATCGGTCTATGATTACCCATATACCATCGTGTCCACCCCTTGTCTTAGGTAACCCCATAATGAAATCCATCCCTATACTCTCCCACTTCCATTCGGGAATATTCAAGGGATGTAGTTTACCTACGGGTCTAAAATGCTCTACCTTTACTTGTTGACAAGTGAGATAGCGAGACACGAAATCAACTATTTCTCTCTTCATGTTGGGCCACCAGAAATTTCTTTTGAGATCCTGATACATTTTTGTACTACCTGGGTGAATGGTATACTTGGATTTATGTGCTTCTTCTAGAATCAATTTCTTCGTATCCTCATGATCCGGTACACACACTCGGCCCTTGAATAGCAATCTTCCATCCTCCGTAATAGAGAAATCCAGCCATTGTTCAATATTAGCCTTAATTTCTAGTAACACGAGATCATCATTTTGTAACTTGACTAGATCCTCTATTAAGATAGGTTGAGCTTGGATATTAGCCATGAAACAATCTTCTTACTTCTTGTCAATATCTAAGTTAAACTGAGCAAATTGAGGAATAAGATTAGTCATACTAATCATAAGACTTGATAGCATACCCATTGATTTTCTGCTGAGTGCATCCGCAACAGCATTAGCCTTGCCAGGATGATATTGAATAGAAAAGTCAAAATCCTTGAGATATTCCAACCATCTTCTCTGCCAGATATTTAGCTCTTTTTAAGAAAATAAGTATTTCAAGCTTTTGTGGTCCGAGTAGACCGTAAACTTTTCTCCATATAGATAATGACGCCAAATTTTTAAAACGAAAATGACAGCTGCTAATTCTAAATCATGTACATGATAATGTTCCTCGTGACGCTTCAATTGTCTTGAAGAATAATAGATTACTCTTCCATTTTGCATGAGGACACACCCTAAGCCAATACCTGATGCATCCGTGTGTACTTCGAATCCACCACCTTCCATCGGTAGTGTTAGAATAGGAGCTGTAGTAAGATGATTTTTAAGAGTTTGGAAACTCTCCTCACATTCCTCTGACCAGACAAAAGGATTTTCTTTTCTCGTTAGTCTAGTTAAAGGAACTACAATCTTTGAAAAATCTTTAATGAATCTTCTATAATAACCAGCTAGACCCAGAAAACTTCATACTTCTGCTACGGTCGTTGGCCGGCTCCAATTCTTGATAGCTTCTACCTTAGAAGGATCCACCGCAATACCTTCTTTTGAAATAATGTGGCCTAGGAATGAAACTTCCTTGAGCCAGAATTCACATTTATTTAGCTTGGCATAGAGTTTATGTTCTTTAAGTGTTTACAAAGCTATTTTCAAATGTTCTTCATGTTCCTCCTCTGTCTTGGAGTATATCAAGATATCATTAATGAAGACGATGATAAACTGCTCCAGATATGGCTGGAAGACACTGTTCATAAGTTGCATGAATGCTGTCGGGGCATTAGTTAATCCGAATGGCATTACAATGAATTCATAGTGACCATAACGACTTCGAAAAGCCGATTTATAAATGTCTTCTTCTTTAATTCTAAGCTGATGATAACCTGATCTGAGGTCTATCTTAGAGAAATATTCTGCTCCTGAAAGCTGATCGAAGAGTTCATCAATACGCAGCAACGGATACTTATTTTTAATTGTGAGTTGATTCAGTCGCCGGTAATCGATGCATAGCCTGAGAGAACCATCCTTTTTCTTGACAAATAGAACCGGCGCACCCCAAGGGGATGTGCTAGGTCTGATGAAGCCTTTATCTAGTAATTCCTACAACTGCCTTTTTAATTTCTTGAGTTCTATGGGGGACATCCTGTAGGGGGCTATAGAAACAGGTGCTGCTCCTGGAATGATTTCAATAGTGAAGTTCACTTCCCTCTCAGGTGGTAAACTGGATAATTCGGACGGGAACACATCGGGGAACTCACTTACAATAGGAATGTCTACTAAGATAATCTCCTTGGATTTGGTAATAATGACAGAAGCAAGAAAAGCTTCACATTCTTGCGAGATAAGTTTGCAAGCGTGAAGAGAAGATATAATAGTAGGATGCTTCTTGTACTTGATGCCAAGAAAAGAGAATCTTGGAAGACTGGGCTTTCGAAAGGATATAATCCTATTCCGGCAATTGATATAAGCATCGTGATCTACAAGCCAATCTACCCCTAAAATGGCATCATAACCTTTCATGTCAAGGCATACTAAGTTTGCGGGGAGATTGTGACCTACTACTATCACTTCGCTATCGGGATAATAGTCGGTAAGCTTTGTTCCAGAACCTAAGGGTGTGGTAATAGCGAGATCTGAAGGTAGGGGAACTGATGCAATTGATAATATTTTTGCAAAAGTAGTGGAGATAAAAGAATGAGAGGCACCAGTGTCAAATAGCACAAATGTATGACGAGAACAAATTTGAAGAGTACCTTCCATAAGCCCACCATCCCTGGGCACTTCCTCTTCTTCTAAGACGGCATTGAGGCGAGCATGCCTCCTAGGTCCTCCACCAGACGATTGGTCTTTCATAAGGGGGCAATCTGGCATGCGATGCTCCATGCTTCCACAATGTAAACAAGCACCGTGACGCTTCCAACACTGCTCAGCCGAATGGCCGATTTTTTCACAAAATGTGCAAGCCGTGGCGACCTGCTCCTTCTCCTCCTTGACTTTCTTTTGCTTATGGGAACTTCCACCATTCCCATTCCTAGATCTTTTCTTACTATCACGACTCTTGTAGGGCTCCGTGATGCTGAACTTTTCTTTCTTATAACGCCGATATGAACGTCGGCTAGACTCTTCTCCTTTCCCTTTTAATTTCTCGACCTTCTCTAAGGTCCTTTCACACAAATACGCTCGTTGAACCATTTCCGCATAAGTACGGATGTTTTGGGTCCTGAGCTACTGAATGAAACCGGGCCGTAACCCGTCCATGAACGGATTAGCCTTCAATAAATCAGTGCTGATAAGATGCGGTACGTAAGGTGCAAGCCTTGAGAATTGCAGTTCATATTCGGCAACCGTCATCATTCCTTGCCGAAGAGTGGCGAACTCCATAGCCTTTCGTTCCTTTACGTGCTCAGAAAAGTACTTGTCACGCCCCGAGCCTTTATGACAGCAAAAGACTCGCTCGAGAAATGTGAACAGCCGGCATTGTAAGCCTCTTACAATCAAGAATGATCAGAGCGCAAGACAATCACACACATAAATACAATTGCACAATATTTACTCAACTTCAACTTTATTTCATAATAATCAAGTATTCAAATACAACTACTAATTCAACTTATTCCAATCTATCAGACTCAAGAAATAGGAAAATTACATAGACTCAATCTAAATAATATAGACTTTTCTAAGTCTTCACTCTCATCTTTGACAATACTTTCATTCGCTCTCGGACCTGCTACGTACTTGTATAACCCGAATCCGAATTCGAATCACTTTCATTTCCTGAAAAAGAATGGAAATAGGTAATGAGCACACTTGCCCAGTAGGTATCTTCGCATCAACATGAAGGCATCATTAAAGTAATTAACATTTTTGCTCTAGAGGAATAAGGTAAAATCATGCGAATGCGATTAAACATGCGATTAAATCAAAGTAACATGATGATTATGAAGATAGAATGAGAACAAGTATGAACTAGTAAAGCATGATATGGTCGAGAATGTACTAGCAAGCCACATAATCATCACTTCTAGTATCTTTTGCTTATGAGCAAGTACTTCATGAATTTCTGTAGAATATCAAGAAAGTCAAGTATCAATCATGTTGTATTGTGCTGTGGATTTTCACTTATTTATAAAGAAAGTACTCCCAGCGCAATGCGATGCCAGTAGCATCATACCCCATGGTTTATAATAGTATGTTCCCGACAATCAGCCGAGGGGACTAGCATAGAGCCCTTGAACACAATCAGTGCTCGATCGCATCTTCGAGTATAAATCAAGCTTTTTCCACGCATGTAACAATAAAGTATGGCCAAGAATGTACAATTCCAACAAGCTCTTGATAACAACAATTCAGTAAATGAATGCTTTAATGAGAATTATGAGAAATCAAGAATGACTTATACTATGTTATGCTTATGGAAATAAATCGGCAGCATAACGGTACATTCTTTATATTCCATTTATTATATTAGGTTTCTTGATCAATATGATAAGTTCTAGATCATCAAGAGTCCATCTAGAAACCTTGGAATATCAACCCTTGGTCAAACCTTGGTTAAAATATTCAAGCAGTGTGACGATCGTGTACTGGGCCGTTACATGATGTGACGGTCTAGAGTTGATGCGTTAGAACGACTAAATCCGGAAACAGTAAATGGGACTCAGTTAACTGTGACGGTTGTATATTGGGCCGTTACATATGCCTGACGGTCCAATATAGGTCCGTTACACTACTGATAACCAGAAACATCGATAGTGTCATCTAATCACTTGGGTTTTAATGGTACAACCAACTCGGCGTCCTAGTGGGAATCCCAGGCTCGTGGAGAATTACGCAGGCCTTGCAATAATATTTCCTAGTCCATTGGAAGGAATATCCAATAGAGAGATCCTCATGTCCAAGAATAGTGTTCCTATAGTGCAAAGTGTAACTAATAGACATATACCTGAATATACGCCATGTACTTAGAGAAATGACTCTATAGATAGAAAAGAATGGGTAACAATGTTAAACCAAGATAAAATCCCATCAATACATCCTTGGAAAAATCATGATTTAGATACAAAACTATAGAGTTTAGCCAATGAAATTAGCATAACCTAAAATAACTCAAAATGCTTTAATCATACAGTTTCCTATCATGAATCAATTAAGAAACTCAAAGTCATGAAAATAAGGTTTAAAACTTAGATAACTAGGCTTATTCATAAGTAAGTTTGGCTGTCCTCAGTCCTATCTCGGTTTGACAGTAAACCACACTCTGACGGTCTAGTATGGGCGTGTCACAGGGCTGTGACGGTTTATCATAGGACCGTTACAGTATTGTAATGCTCATGTTATGGTGCGTCAGAGACAACTGAGAAACTTTAAATACAACAAGGGTTGTGACGGCTTATCGTAAGACCGTTACAATCGTCTGACGGTCCTAGTATGATGCGTCAGAGTCCCTGCTAAAAATAAAAAGACTATGATTTGAAACCATGTTATGTTTTGAAAAGATTTACTACCCTAATCATGATAAAATGAAGTACAGGTCATCTAGATGCATAGGTTGCAGTGAATTAACAAGATAACATCTTTGATCTTTGATTAGGGCTAAGAATATGTATGTATGCATGAACCCACTAAAACATGAAATTCATAGTCTATAATGCATGAAATCAAACACAATCAGAGGACTTTTATCCCTAACAAGATATTTTTGCCAATCATGAGATAACCTATCACTTAACTAGGCTTTAAACTTCTAATTTGAGCTTTCAAGGACCGCCCTAGTTCCTCTCTTTTTGTGACTCTTCAGCAACTTCACGCTACCCTAGCTCCTCAGCCTCTTGACCTAAGGACATGAAATTTTGAGGGTAAGAAGATGAAAGTAAGGTGAACAAAAGGTTCTAAATAACCGAACTCTAATTACCTTGTTCAGACGTCCTAATTCCCTGATCTTGAGTGGCCTTTAGCTCTGATTCCTGGGTTACTATGGTCGAACCAACAACTTTGGAAGCTTCAATCTCTTTGGTTGCTTGATCTCCTAGCACGAAATTTGGAGAATCCTTAGTCTAAAGTATACTAAACAAAATCTTATAAAGAACTTACCTGAAGTTATATCTCCTTACCTTGATTCTTCACGAGCCAAAAGTAATGGTCGCTCAGTTTAGAACTAGGTCCCATTTATAGAGTTTTTAAGATTAGATCGATTCTAGAGTCCTTAATTTGCCAGAACCTAATCCCTAAGGGCGTGTTTGTTAACCGAGCATGGTTACCGTGCTCGACCCCGGAGGGTCGAGCACGGTAACCTCCCTCGGTTAACCGCTTCTGTGTGAGGGGGGAGGTGGGTCCCGCCGTTATTTTCTCTCTCTTCAGTTAGCCGAATCGGCCGACAACTCCGTTGTCAAAGCGGCCCTAAGAGTCTTTAGTAATGTTATAAGCTCTCCCAAGTCGATCTCTTGTAGATAAGATCCCAAAGTTCTAATCTTTTTGCTCATTCTTTCTTTCATGGAACTGTCAGAGTGTAACGCATCCAGACTGGTGCGTTACATGCTTGTAGCGGTCACCCGATAGACCGTTACACCAAACGTATATAGAGTTTCAATTAAATAAAACTCTCTTGTTCATTTATCCTTATAATTATCTATAAAAAATAGTATTTATTCTTAAAATACGTGAATAAGTCAATTAACCTTCTAGAACATGGGCCAAACTTAATGGGCTTGGTCCATTAACCTTTTGGATTATCTTTAAATAGGCTAGGTTAATTATTTAACCTAATTGGGCCTTATAATGACTTATTGATCTAATATTCTATTTATTAATTTATTTAGGCCTTTATAAATTCTCAAAAATAATTAAATATTCCAAGAATAATTTATAAAAATTCTGGGGTCTTACAGTACTTGGCACGGAATAGGGTAAGAAAACCATCCCATGTATGAGGTGCATCGGCCGGAGGTGCCGGAACCGACTTCCACCATGTACGGGCATCTTTGTTGAGTTGGAAGGTTGCGAGACACACCTTCTCTTGATCGGTGCATTGGATAACATCAAAGATACGATTCATTTCATCTATCCAGTTCTCCGCTTCGTCCGGATTAGAAGAACCATAGAAACGCGGAGGGTTTAAGCTCCGAAAGTTGCGATGTAAATCACCAGCCCTTGCTCCTGCTACAGCTTGCGCCATGGTTTGTAATGCCTGAGTGAGGCCAGCAACCGTTTGCTGCATGCCATCCCAATTTACGTGATGAGCCATAGTAATAATAGGATACCTGAGAGAAAAATAACAACTTGTTATTTCTCGTGGAATTGGAAGGAAAATCAATCTTAAAACTAATTAATTATCTTATCCCGGGTTTGACCCAATTCTCACATGGGTGTGGAAATTTCTTCCTTAGTTCATAGGTAAGGGTCCTTAAACCTTGGACTTATCCTATGACATAACTCTTCTTCCTAAGTCCTGAGACTTAGGCTCTGATACCAACTTAACTGTCACGCCCCGAGCCTTAATTACAGCCGAAGACTCACTCGAGGAACGCGAACATCTGGCATGGTAAGCCTCTTGCAAGCAAGAACGATCAGAGCGCAAGGCAATCACACATAAGAATGCAATCGCACAATATTTACTCAACTTCAACTTTCATTAATAATCAAATCCACTATTCGAATACAACCACTAATTCAACTTCATCATGCTAGACTCAAGAAATAAGAAATTACATAGACTCGATCTAAACAATGTAAACTTCTAAGTCTTCGCTCATTCTTTATTCACTCTCGGATCCGCTACTTGAACATTCCGAATCCGAACCCGACTCACTTCATTTCCTGAAAAAGAATGGAAATAGGTAATGAGCACACTTGTCCAGTAGGTATCTTCGCATCAACATGAAGGCATCATTAAAGTAATTAACGTTTTTGCTCTAGAGGAATAAGGTAAAATCATGCGAATGCGATCAATCATGCGATTAAACCAAAGTATGTAAGATAGAATGAGAGCAAGTATGAACTAGCAAGAATGTTATAAGAACATGATATGGCCTTTCATGAACAAGAATGTAACGAGAATGTACTAGCAAGTCACATAATCATCACTCCAGTATCTTTTGCTTATGAGCAAGTACTTCGTGAATTTCTGTGGAATATCAAGAAAGTCAAGTATCAATCATGTTGTATTGTGTTGTGGATTTTCACTTATTTATAAAGAAAGTACTCCCAGCGCAATGCGACGCCAGTAGCATCATACCCATGGTTTATAATAGTATGTTTCGACAATCAGCCGAGGGGACTAGCATAGAGCCCTTGAACACAATCAGTGCTCGATCGCATCTTCAAGTATAAATCAAGCTTTTTCCACGCATGTAACAATAAAGTATGGCCAAGAATGTACAATTCCAACAAGCTCTTGATAACAATAATTCAATGAATGAATGCTTTAATAAGAATCATGAGAAATCAAGAATGACTTATACTATGTTATGCTTATGGAAATAAATCGGCAGCATAACGGTACGTTCTTTATCTTCCATTCATTATATTAGGTTTCTTGATCAATATGATAAGTTCTAGATCATCAAGAGTCCATCTAGAAACCTTGGAATATCAACCCTTGGTCAAATCTTGGGTTAAAATACTCAAACATTGTGACGGTCGTGTACTGGGCCGTTACATGATGTGACGCTCCAGTATTGGACCGTTACATTAGTCTGAATCCCAAACTAAGAAATCAGACTTAGTTGAATGTGACGGTCGTATATTGGGCCGTTACATGTGCCTGACGGTCCAATATAGATCTGTTACACTACTGATAACCAGAAACATCGATAGTGTAATCTAATCAATTGGTTTTAATGGTACAACCAACTCGGCATCCTAGTGGGAATCCCAGGCTCGCAGAGAATTACGGAGGCCTTGAAACAAGATTTCCTAGTCCATTGGAAGGAATATCCAATAGAGAGGTCCTCATGTCCAAGAATAATGTTCCTATAGTGCAAAGTGAACTAATGGACATATACCTGAATATATGCCATGTACTTAGAGAAATGACTCTATTGATAGAGAGGATGTGTAACAATAGGAAATCATGATAAAACTCCGTCAATACATCTTTGAAAAATCATGATTTAGATACAAAACTATAGAATTTTGGCACATGAAATTAACATAACTTAAAATAACTTAAGATACCTTAATTATGCAATTTCTATCATGAATCAGTAGATAATCTTAAAGACATGAAATCAGGTCAAAACTTAGATAACTAGGCTTATTTATAAGTTAAATTAACTAGTTTCCTATTCTGTCCACAGTTACCCTGACGGTCTAGAATGGGTGCGTCACAGTGACTGTGACGGTTTATCGTGAGGCCGTTACAGTAATGTAACGCTCCTGTTAAGGTGCGTCAGAGACAACAGAGTAATTAAGATGCAGTAGAGGGTGTGACGGCTTATCGTAAGGCCGTTAGATCACTGTGACGGTCTTACCTTGATGCGTCAGAGTCCCTGCTAACAGTATAAAGAAATTAAAAGACTATGATTTGAAACCATGTCATGTTTTGAAAAGATTTAACTACCCCAATCATGACAAAATGAAGTAAAGGTCATCTAGATGCATAGGTTGCAGTGAATTGACAAGATAATATCTTTGATCTTTGATTAGGGCTAAGGATATGTATATATGCATGAACCCACTAAAACATGGAATTCATAGTCTATAATGCATGAAATCAAGTACAATCAGAGGGCTTTTATCCCTAACAAGATGTTTTTGCCAATCATGAGATAACCTACCCTTTTATCTGAGCTTTAAACTTCTAATTTGAGTCTGAAAGATGTGCCCTAGTTCTCCCTTTCCAGTGAGTTTCCAGCAACTTTACGCTGCTCTAACTCCTTAGCCTCTTGACCTAAGGATGTGAAATTTTGAAGGTAAGAAGATGAAACTAAGGCGAACAAAAAGTTCTTAAGGATTGAATTCTAATTACCTCGTTTAGACATCCTAATCTCTTGATCTCTAGGGGTCCTTTGCTCTGAATCCTGGCTTACTATGGTCGAACCAGTAACTTTGGAAGCTTCGATCTCCTTGGTTGCTTGATCTCCTAGCACGAAATTTGGAGAACTATTAGTCTCAAGTATACTAAACAAAATCTTCTAAAGAACTTACCCAAAATTATATCTCCTTATCTTGATTCTTCACGAGCCAAAAGTAAGGGTCGCTCAGTTCAGAACTAGGTCCTATTTATAGGGTTTTGAAGATTAGATCGATTCTAGAGTCCTTAATTTGCCAGAACCTAATCCCTAAGAGTCCTTAGTAATGTTATAAACTCTCCCAAGTCGATCTCTTGTAGATAAGATCACAAATTTCTAATCTTTTTGCTCGTTCTTTCTTTCACAGAACTGTCAGGATGTAACGCATCAAGACTAGTGCGTTACATGGCTGTGGCGGTCGCACGATAGACCGCTACATCCAACATGCACAGAGTTCAACATCAATCAAACTCTTTTGTTAATTATCTATATTATTATACATAAAATAGTATTTTATCTTTAAAATACGTGAATAGGCTAAATAACCTTCTAGAATATGGGTCAAACTTAATGGGCTTGGTTCTTAAATCATTTTGGACTTTATTTAAATAGGCTAGGTTAATTATTTAACACAATTGGGCCTTACAATGACTTATTAATCGAATAATCCTTTTATTAGTCTATTTAGCCCTTATAAATTTCAGAAAGTTCTATAAATAACTCAAAAATTATTACATAAATTCTGGGGCACTACACCCTCCCCCACTTAGAAGAATTTGATCCCCAAATTCAATACATGGGCTATGGAGAGTGTACTTACAGTTGAATAATTCTGGAAATCTTTTTCGCATGGCTTCTTCGATTTCCCATGTTGCTTCATATGGCCATGCTTTCTTCCATTGAATCTTAACCATAGGAATAACTTTATTTCTTAGTTGACGCACTTCCCGTTCCAGAATCTTTATTGGCATTTGCTCGTACGTCATATCCTTCTGAATCTCCAGATTGTCATAAGTGATAATATGGTCAGATCATATACATATTTCTTTAGCATAGAGACGTGAAACACGTCATGAACTCCTGCTAATTGTGAGGTAAAGCCAATGTATAAGCCACTTCACCGACCCTTTCGAGAATTTCAAACAGACCAATGAACCTTGGAGTTAGTTTGCCCTTAATGCCAAATCTCTGAATACCACGACCTGGAGAAACCTTGAGATACACATGGTCTCCTACTTGAAATTCTAAGTCGCGTCTACGATTATCAGCATAAGACTTTTGCCTATCTTGTGCCATCTTTATTCTCTCTTGAATAAGCTTGATCTTCTGTGTAGAATCTCTGATAATGTCGGGGCCTATGAATTGTCTTTCCCCTATTTCACTCCAACATATTGGTGATCGATAACTTTTTCCATAGAGAGCTTCAAAAGGTGCCATTTGTATGCTGGCCTGGTAACTGTTGTTATATGCAAATTCTAACAGAGGCAAGTGATCATGCCAACTACCTCAAAAATCAATAACACAAGCCTTGAGCATGTCTTCTACCACATGATTCGTTCTTTCTGTCTGACCATCAGTTTGTGGATGAAAGGCTGTGCTGAAATTCAATCTAGTCCCTAGTGACTGTTGTAGACCCTTCCAAAATTGTGATGTGAATCGAGGATCTCTATCAGATATAATAGTGACTGGGACACCATGTAATTTAACAATTTCCCTTATGTATAATGCTGCCAGGATATCCACAGACCATCGACTTTTGATTGGTATGAAATGTGTAGATTTAGTTAATCGGTCTATGATTACCCATATACCATCGTGTCCACCTCTTGTCTTAGGTAACCCCATAATGAAATCCATCCCTATACTCTCCCACTTCCATTCGGGAATATTCAAGGGATGTAGTTTACCTACGGGTCTAAAATGCTCTACCTTTACTTGTTGACAAGTGAGATAGCGAGACACGAAATCAGCTATTTCTCTCTTCATGTTGGGCCACCAGAAATTTCTTTTGAGATCCTGATACATTTTTGTACTACCTGGGTGAATGGTATACTTGGATTTATGTGCTTCTTCTAGAATCAATTTCTTCGTATCCTCATGATCCGGTACACACACTCGGCCCTTGAATAGCAATCTTCCATCCTCCGTAATAGAGAAATCCAGCCATTGTTCAATATTAGCCTTAATTTCTAGTAACACGAGATCATCATTTTGTAACTTGACTAGATCCTCTATTAAGATAGGTTGAGCTTGGATATTAGCCATGAAACAATCTTCTTACTTCTTGTCAATATCTAAGTTAAACTGAGCAAATTGAGGAATAAGATTAGTCATACTAATCATAAGACTTGATAGCATACCCATTGATTTTCTGCTGAGTGCATCCGCAACAGCATTAGCCTTGCCAGGATGATATTGAATAGAAAAGTCAAAATCCTTGAGATATTCCAACCATCTTCTCTGCCAGATATTTAGCTCTTTTTAAGAAAATAAGTATTTCAAGCTTTTGTGGTCCGAGTAGACCGTAAACTTTTCTCCATATAGATAATGACGCCAAATTTTAAACGAAAATGACAGCTGCTAATTCTAAATCATGTACATGATAATGTTCCTCGTGACGCTTCAATTGTCTTGAAGAATAATAGATTACTCTTCCATTTTGCATGAGGACACACCCTAAGCCAATACCTGATGCATCCGTGTGTACTTCGAATCCACCACCTTCCATCGGTAGTGTTAGAATAGGAGCTGTAGTAAGATGATTTTTAAGAGTTTGGAAACTCTCCTCACATTCCTCTGACCAGACAAAAGGATTTTCTTTTCTCGTTAGTCTAGTTAAAGGAACTGCAATCTTTGAAAAATCTTTAATGAATCTTCTATAATAACCAGCTAGACCCAGAAAACTTCATACTTCTGCTACGGTCGTTGGCCGGCTCCAATTCTTGATAGCTTCTACCTTAGAAGGATCCACCGCAATACCTTCTTTTGAAATAATGTGGCCTAGGAATGAAACTTCCTTGAGCCAGAATTCACATTTATTTAGCTTGGCATAGAGTTTATGTTCTTTAAGTGTTTACAAAGCTATTTTCAAATGTTCTTCATGTTCCTCCTCTGTCTTGGAGTATATCAAGATATCATTAATGAAGACGATGATAAACTGCTCCAGATATGGCTGGAAGACACTGTTCATAAGTTGCATGAATGCTGTCGGGGCATTAGTTAATCCGAATGGCATTACCATGAATTCATAGTGACCATAACGACTTCGAAAAGCCGATTTATAAATGTCTTCTTCTTTAATTCTAAGCTGATGATAACCTGATCTGAGGTCTATCTTAGAGAAATATTCTGCTCCTGAAAGCTGATCGAAGAGTTCATCAATACGCAGCAACGGATACTTATTTTTAATTGTGAGTTGATTCAGTCGCCGGTAATCGATGCATAGCCTGAGAGAACCATCCTTTTTCTTGACAAATAGAACCGGCGCACCCCAAGGGGATGTGCTAGGTCTGATGAAGCCTTTATCTAGTAATTCCTACAACTGCCTTTTTAATTTCTTGAGTTCTATGGGGGACATCCTGTAGGGGGCTATAGAAACAGGTGCTGCTCCTGGAATGAGTTCAATAGTGAAGTTCACTTCCCTCTCAGGTGGTAAACTGGATAATTCGGACGGGAACACATCGGGGAACTCACTTACAATAGGAATGTCTACTAAGATAATCTCCTTGGATTTGGTAATAATGACAGAAGTAAGAAAAGCTTCACATCCTTGCGAGATAAGTTTGCAAGCGTGAAGAGAAGATATAATAGTAGGATGCTTCTTGTACTTGATGCCAAGAAAAGAGAATCTTGGAAGACTGGGCTTTCGAAAGGATATAATCCTATTCGGCAATTGATATAAGCATCGTGATCTACAAGCCAATCTACCCCTAAAATGGCATCATAACCTTTCATGTCAAGGCATACTAAGTTTGCGGGGAGATTGTGACCTACTACTATCACTTCGCTATCGGATAATAGTCGGTAAGCTTTGTTCCAGAACCTAAGGGTGTGGTAATAGCGAGATCTGAAGGTAGGGGAACTGATGCAATTGATAATATTTTTGCAAAAGTAGTGGAGATAAAAGAATGAGAGGCACCAGTGTCAAATAGCACAAATGTATGACGAGAATAAATTTGAAGAGTACCTTCCATAAGCCCACCATCCCTGGGCACTTCCTCTTCTTCTAAGACGGCATTGAGGCGAGCATGCCTCCTAGGTCCTCCACCAGACGATTGGTCTTTCATAAGGGGGCAATCTGGCATGCGATGCTCCATGCTTCCACAATGTAAACAAGCACCGTGACGCTTCCAACACTGCTCAGCCGAATGGCCGATTTTTTCACAAAATGTGCAAGCCGTGGCGACCTGCTCCTTCTCCTCCTTGACTTTCTTTTGCTTATGGGAACTTCCACCATTTCCATTCCTAGATCTTTTCTTACTATCACGACTCTTGTAGGGCTCCGTGATGCTGAACTTTTCTTTCTTATAACGCCGATCTGAACGTCGGCTAGACTCTTCTCCTTTCCCTTTTAATTTCTCGACCTTCTCTAAGGTCCTTTCACACAAATACGCTCGTTGAACCATTTCCGCATAAGTACGGATGTTTTGGGTCCTGAGCTACTGAATGAAACCGGGCCGTAACCCGTCCATGAACGGATTAGCCTTCAATAAATCAGTGCTGATAAGATGCGGTACGTAAGGTGCAAGCCTTGAGAATTGCAGTTCATATTCGGCAACCGTCATCATTCCTTGCCGAAGAGTGGCGAACTCCATAGCCTTTCGTTCCTTTACGTGCTCAGAAAAGTACTTGTCACGCCCCGAGCCTTTATGACAGCAAAAGACTCGCTCGAGAAATGTGAACAGCCGGCATTGTAAGCCTCTTACAATTAAGAATGATCAGAGCGCAAGACAATCACACACATAAATACAATTGCACAATATTTACTCAACTTCAACTTTATTTCATAATAATCAAGTATTCAAATACAACCACTAATTCAACTTATTCCAATCTATCAGACTCAAGAAATAGGAAAATTACATAGACTCAATCTAAATAATATAGACTTTTCTAAGTCTTCACTCTCATCTTTGACAATACTTTCATTCGCTCTCGGACCTGCTACGTACTTGTATAACCCGAATCCGAATTCGAATCACTTTCATTTCCTGAAAAAGAATGGAAATAGGTAATGAGCACACTTGCCCAGTAGGTATCTTCGCATCAATATGAAGGCATCATTAAAGTAATTAACATTTTTGCTCTAGAGGAATAAGGTAAAATCATGCGAATGCGATTAAACATGCGATTAAATCAAAGTAACATGATGATTATGAAGATAGAATGAGAACAAGTATGAACTAGTAAAGCATGATATGGTCGAGAATGTACTAGCAAGCCACATAATCATCACTTCTAGTATCTTTTGCTTATGAGCAAGTACTTCATGAATTTCTGTAGAATATCAAGAAAGTCAAGTATCAATCATGTTGTATTGTGCTGTGGATTTTCACTTATTTATAAAGAAAGTACTCCCAGCGCAATGCGATGCCAGTAGCATCATACCCCATGGTTTATAATAGTATGTTCCCGACAATCAGCCGAGGGGACTAGCATAGAGCCCTTGAACACAATCAGTGCTCGATCGCATCTTCGAGTATAAATCAAGCTTTTTCCACGCATGTAACAATAAAGTATGGCCAAGAATGTACAATTCCAACAAGCTCTTGATAACAACAATTCAGTAAATGAATGCTTTAATGAGAATTATGAGAAATCAAGAATGACTTATACTATGTTATGCTTATGGAAATAAATCGGCAGCATAACGGTACATTCTTTATCTTCCATTTATTATATTAGGTTTCTTGATCAATATGATAAGTTCTAGATCATCAAGAGTCCATCTAGAAACCTTGGAATATCAACCCTTGGTCAAACCTTGGTTAAAATATTCAAGCAGTGTGACGATCGTGTACTGGGCCGTTACATGATGTGACGGTCTAGAGTTGATGCGTTAGAACGACTAAATCCGGAAACAGTAAATGGGACTCAGTTAACTGTGACGGTTGTATATTGGGCCGTTACATATGCCTGACGGTCCAATATAGGTCCGTTACACTACTGATAACCAGAAACATCGATAGTGTCATCTAATCACTTGGGTTTTAATGGTACAACCAACTCGGCGTCCTAGTGGGAATCCCAGGCTCGTGGAGAATTACGCAGGCCTTGCAATAATATTTCCTAGTCCATTGGAAGGAATATCTAATAGAGAGATCCTCATGTCCAAGAATAGTGTTCCTATAGTGCAAAGTGTAACTAATAGACATATACCTGAATATACGCCATGTACTTAGAGAAATGACTCTATAGATAGAAAAGAATGGGTAACAATGTTAAACCAAGATAAAATCCCATCAATACATCCTTGGAAAAATCATGATTTAGATACAAAACTATAGAGTTTAGCCAATGAAATTAGCATAACCTAAAATAACTCAAAATGCTTTAATCATACAGTTTCCTATCATGAATCAATTAAGAAACTCAAAGTCATGAAAATAAGGTTTAAAACTTAGATAACTAGGCTTATTCATAAGTAAGTTTGGCTGTCCTCAATCCTATCTCGGTTTGACAGTAAACCACACTCTGACAGTCTAGTATGGGCGTGTCACAGGGCTGTGACGGTTTATCATAGGACCGTTACAGTATTGTAATGCTCATGTTATGGTGCGTCAGAGACAACTGAGAAACTTTAAATACAACAAGGGTTGTGACGGCTTATCGTAAGACCGTTACAGTCGTCTGACGGTCCTAGTATGATGCGTCAGAGTCCCTGCTAAAAATAAAAAGACTATGATTTGAAACCATGTTATGTTTTGAAAAGATTTACTACCCTAATCATGATAAAATGAAGTACAGGTCATCTAGATGCATAGGTTGCAGTGAATTAACAAGATAACATCTTTGATCTTTGATTAGGGCTAAGAATATGTATGTATGCATGAACCCACTAAAACATGAAATTCATAGTCTATAATGCATGAAATCAAACACAATCAGAGGACTTTTATCCCTAACAAGATATTTTTGCCAATCATGAGATAACCTATCACTTAACTAGGCTTTAAACTTCTAATTTGAGCTTTCAAGGACCGCCCTAGTTCCTCTCTTTTTGTGACTCTTCAGCAACTTCACGCTACCCTAGCTCCTCAGCCTCTTGACCTAAGGACATGAAATTTTGAGGGTAAGAAGATGAAAGTAAGGTGAACAAAAGGTTCTAAATAACCAAACTCTAATTACCTTGTTCAGACGTCCTAATTCCCTGATCTTGAGTGGCCTTTAGCTCTGATTCCTGGGTTACTATGGTCGAACCAACAACTTTGGAAGCTTCAATCTCTTTGGTTGCTTGATCTCCTAGCACGAAATTTGGAGAATCCTTAGTCTAAAGTATACTAAACAAAATCTTATAAAGAACTTACCTGAAGTTATATCTCCTTACCTTGATTCTTCACGAGCCAAAAGTAATGGTCGCTCAGTTTAGAACTAGGTCCCATTTATAGAGTTTTTAAGATTAGATCGATTCTAGAGTCCTTAATTTGCCAGAACCTAATCCCTAAGGGCGTGTTTGTTAACCGAGCATGGTTACCGTGCTCGACCCCGGAGGGTCGAGCACGGTAACCTCCCTCGGTTAACCGCTTCTGTGTGAGGGGGGAGGTGGGTCCCGCCGTTATTTTCTCTCTCTTCAGTTAGCCAAATCGGCCGACAACTCCGTTGTCAAAGCGGCCCTAAGAGTCTTTAGTAATGTTATAAGCTCTCCCAAGTCGATCTCTTGTAGATAAGATCCCAAAGTTCTAATCTTTTTGCTCATTCTTTCTTTCATGGAACTGTCAGAGTGTAACGCATCCAGACTGGTGCGTTACATGCTTGTAGCGGTCACCCGATAGACCGTTACACCAAACGTATATAGAGTTTCAATTAAATAAAACTCTCTTGTTCATTTATCCTTATAATTATCTATAAAAAATAGTATTTATTCTTAAAATACGTGAATAAGTCAATTAACCTTCTAGAACATGGGCCAAACTTAATGGGCTTGGTCCATTAACCTTTTGGATTATCTTTAAATAGGCTAGGTTAATTATTTAACCTAATTGGGCCTTATAATGACTTATTGATCTAATATTCTATTTATTAATTTATTTAGGCCTTTATAAATTCTCAAAAATAATTAAATATTCTAAGAATAATTTATAAAAATTCTGGGGTCTTACAGTACTTGGCACGGAATAGGGTAAGAAAACCATCCCATGTATGAGGTGCATCGGCCGGAGGTGCCGGAACCGACTTCCACCATGTACGGGCATCTTTGTTGAGTTGGAAGGTTGCGAGACACACCTTCTCTTGATCGGTGCATTGGATAACATCAAAGATACGATTCATTTCATCTATCCAGTTCTCCGCTTCGTCCGGATTAGAAGAACCATAGAAACGCGGAGGGTTTAAGCTCCGAAAGTTGCGATGTAAATCACCAGCCCTTGCTCCTGCTACAGCTTGCGCCATGGTTTGTAATGCCTGAGTGAGGCCAGCAACCGTTTGCTGCATGCCATCCCAATTTACGTGATGAGCCATAGTAATAATAGGATACCTGAGAGAAAAATAACAACTTGTTATTTCTCGTGGAATTGGAAGGAAAATCAATCTTAAAACTAATTAATTATCTTATCCCGGGTTTGACCCAATTCTCACATGGGTGTGGAAATTTCTTCCTTAGTTCATAGGTAAGGGTCCTTAAACCTTGGACTTATCCTATGACATAACTCTTCTTCCTAAGTCCTGAGACTTAGGCTCTGATACCAACTTAACTGTCACGCCCCGAGCCTTAATTACAGCCGAAGACTCACTCGAGGAACGCGAACATCTGGCATGGTAAGCCTCTTGCAAGCAAGAACGATCAGAGCGCAAGGCAATCACACATAAGAATGCAATCGCACAATATTTACTCTACTTCAACTTTCATTAATAATCAAATCCACTATTCGAATACAACCACTAATTCAACTTTCATCATGCTAGACTCAAGAAATAAGAAATTACATAGACTCGATCTAAACAATGTAAACTTTCTAAGTGTTCGCTCATTCTTTATTCACTCTCGGATCCGCTACTTGAACATTCCGAATCCGAACCCGACTCACTTTCATTTCCTGAAAAAGAATGGAAATAGGTAATGAGCACACTTGCCCAGTAGGTATCTTCGCATCAACATGAAGGCATCATTAAAGTAGTTAATGTTTTTGCTCTAGAGGAATAAGGTAAAATCATGCGAATGTGATCAATCATGCGATTAAACCAAAGTATGTAAGATAAAATGAGAGCAAGTATGAACTAGCAAGAATGTTATAAGAACATGATATGGCATTTCATGAACAAGAATGTAACGAGAATGTACTAGCAAGTCACATAATCATCACTCCAGTATCTTTTGCTTGTGAGCAAGTACTTCGTGAATTTCTGTGGAATATCAAGAAAGTCAAGTATCAATCATGTTGTATTGTGTTATGGATTTTCACTTATTTATAAAGAAAGTACTCCCAGCACAATGCGACGCTTGTAGCATCATACCCTATGGTTTATAATAGTATGTTTTCGATAATCAGCCGAGGGGACTAGCATAGAGCCCTTGAACACCATCAGTGCTCGATCGCATCTTCAAGTATAAATCAATCTTTTTCCACGCATGTAACAATAAAGTATGGCCAAGAATGTACAATTCCAACAAGCTCTTGATAAAAATAATTCAATGAATGAATGCTTTAATAAGAATCATGAGAAATCAAGAATGACTTATACTATGTTATGCTTATGGAAATAAATCGGCAGCATAACGATACGTTCTTTATCTTCCATTCATTATATTAGGTTTCTGGATCAATATGATAAGTTCTAGATCATCAAGAGTCCATCTAGAAACCTTGGAATATCAACCCTTGGTGAAATCTTGGGTTAAAATATTCAAACATTGTGACGGTTGTGTACTGGGCCGTTACATGATGTGACGCTCCAGTATTGGGCCGTTACATTAGTCTGAATCCCAAACTAAGAAATCAGACTTAGTTGAATGTGACGGTCGTATATTGGGCCGTTATATGTGCCTGACGGTCCAATAAAGATCTGTTACACTACTAATAACCTGAAACATCGATAGTGTAATCTAATCAATTGGTTTTAATGGTACAACCAACTCGGCATCCTAGTGGGAATCCCAGGCTCGTAGAGAATTACGGAGGCCTTGAAACAAGATTTCCTAGTCCATTGGAAGGAATATCCAATAGAGAGGTCCTCATGTCCAAGAATAATGTTCCTATAGTGCAAAGTGAACTAATGGACATATACCTGAATATATGCCATGTACTTAGAGAAATGACTCTATTGATAGAGATGATGTGTAACAATAGGAAATCATGATAAAATTCCGTCAATACATCTTTGAAAAATCATGATTTAGATACAAAACTATAGAATTTTGGCACATGAAATTAACATAACTTAAAATAACTTAAGATATCTTAATTATGCAATTTCTATCATGAATCAGTAGATAATCTTAAAGACATGAAATCAGGTCAAAACTTAGATAACTAGGCTTATTTATAAGTTAAATTAACTAGTTTCCTATTCTGTCCACAGTTACCCTGACGGTCTAGAATGGGTGCGTCACAGTGACTGTGACGGTTTATCGTGAGGCCGTTACAGTAATGTAACGCTCCTGTTAAGGTGCGTTAGAGACAACAGAGTAATTAAGATGCAGTAGAGGGTGTGACGGCTTATCGTAAGGCCGTTAGATCACTGTGACGGTCTTACCTTGATGCGTCAGAGTCCCTGCTAACAGTATAAAGAAATTAAAAGACTATGATTTGAAACCATGTCATGTTTTGAAAAGATTTAACTACCCCAATCATGACAAAATGAAGTAAAGGTCATCTAGATGCATAAGTTGCAGTGAATTGACAAGATAATATCTTTGATCTTTGATTAGGGCTAAGGATATGTATATATGCATGAACCCACTAAAACATGGAATTCATAGTCTATAATGCATGAAATCAAGTACAATCAGAGGGCTTTTATCCCTAACAAGATGTTTTTGCCAATCATGAGATAACCTACCCTTTTATCTGAGCTTTAAACTTCTAATTTGAGTCTGAAAGATGTGCCCTAGTTCTCCCTTTCCAGTGAGTTTCCAGCAACATTACGCTGCTCTAACTCCTCAACCTCTTGACCTAAGGATGTGAAATTTTGAGGGTACGAAGATGAAACTAAGGTGAACAAAAAGTTCTTAAGGATTGAATTCTAATTACCTCGTTTAGACATCCTAATCTCTTGATCTCTAGGGGTCCTTTACTCTGAATCCTGGCTTACTATGGTCGAACCAGTAACTTTGGAAGCTTCGATCTCCTTGGTTGCTTGATCTCCTAGCACGAAATTTGGAGAACTATTAGTCTCAAGTATACTAAATAAAATCTTCTAAAGAACTTACCCGAAATTATATCTCCTTACCTTGATTCTTCAGGAGCCAAAAGTAAGGGTCGCTCAGTTCAGAACTAGGTCCTATTTATACGGTTTTGAAGATTAGATCGATTCTAGAGTCCTTAATTTGCCAGAACCTAATCCCTAAGAGTCCTAAGTAATGTTATAAACTCTCCTAAGTCGATCTCTTGTAGATAAGATCCCAAAGTTCTAATCTTTTGCTCATTCTTTCTTTCATGGAACTGGCAGGATGTAACGCATCAAGTGTGGTGCGTTACATGGCTGTGGCGGTCGCACGATAGACCGCTACATCCGACGTGCACAGAGTTGAACATCAATCAAACTCTTTTGTTAATTATCCATATTATTATCCATAAAAATGGTATTTTATTCTTAAAATACGTGAATAGGCTAAATAACCTTCTAGAATATGGGCCAAACTTAATGGGCTTGGTTCTTAAACCCTTTTAGATTTTATTTAAATATGCTAGGTTAATTATTTAACATAATTGGGCCTTATAATGACTTATTAATCCAATAATCCTTTTATTAGTCTATTTAGCCCTTATAAATTCCAGAAAGTTCTACAAATAACTCAGAAATTATTACATAAATTCTGGGGCACTGTAAGGGGTCACGCAGATCCCCACTAGAAACAACGCAGTAACACAGAACAACAGCACTAACCAGGAAAGTAGGAAGAGCAGGAGCAACAGTAGTACTAACTACAAAAGTAAAGATGTAAAAAGCAAGAGTAAGGACAACTAAAGAAAGAGTAAAGCCATACTAACCAGAAAAACAATCGCCGACCGAACCACGGCTCCCTAAGCTACTCCAAATGACAACAGAAAGGCGAACCCCGATCTCACCAAGTCGGGCGTTACTGATCCGTCGACAAGAAACAAGCTCCATAGCTGAAGCCTACCAAAATAGGCAAAAGCCCTATAAAAGACTTACACAGTCAAAGACACGAACATACACAACTAGATAGTCATGTACGCTACACAAGAATGGACCACAGGTGAAGTCAAGAATGGACCACCCGATGTGTCACAT
This sequence comes from Amorphophallus konjac, assembly GCA_022559845.1. Lineage (NCBI taxonomy): Eukaryota > Viridiplantae > Streptophyta > Magnoliopsida > Alismatales > Araceae > Amorphophallus > Amorphophallus konjac. Next base: position 99,030 of record JAHNEJ010003381.1, on the reverse strand, counting down.
CAAACATGACGAGAACCAGTCACGAAGCACAAGTCACGCGATGACAAGCACGAGAGTCATGCGTCAAGTGACAAGAGCACCACCTCACTAGAACAACAGTCAGATGCGTCCACTGACGTCTTACACTACATCACAAGTATCTGCACAAGCCTGGAACGCGGCCAGCGAGACATGTAACAGAACATAGTACAAGGAACAACAGTAACGAGTGACTTGTCAGGGTCACGCCCGTCGGCACTCGTCCAAACGGCCCTGACCACATGTGCACCCACAAGCTCAATGCCTTGAGCCAGGCCTCTAGCTAGCTTTCCTCCCCAGTAGGATGCTACTGCAAGGCAAGGGGGCCCACAGAAACTAGCTTACAAACCATCTGTCGGGAACTGCCCCGCCACCACTCCTAGGTGGGCCAACACACTGGAACGTGTCGTCGGGCTATGACTAGTGGAGGCTCACTAGACACAGAAACTCTAAAACATTAGTGCAGAAGTACGAACAGGCTAAGCATGCACTGTCGCACGTACTACGAAGCACCAGACACAGGGTAGCATACCAGACTGCCACCAAACTCAGGACAGACAACTAGACCTACTAACACAACGATCCTTGAGTCATAAGACTCATGGTCAAGATCGTCGCACATAGCGGTAATAAGCCGCCAATCACTCTAATCCTAAGCCAAATCACGAGAAAACACAGATAAAGGAAACGACATAGGATCACATGATCCATGCCTCGCATAACATGAACCACGGAGACGTGAGAGATCATCAAGACTCTCAAGGCACGTGGACACGTAAATCGAGGTAAGACATCACCTCAAGGCATCCAACATCATCTCTCGATCCATACAGGACTGTCGAGACAACTACAAAGTCATATGTCAACCACTGGGTCACACCGGGTTGACCAGACACCAATCATGACTCTGAAACATCACGGAATACTACTCGATGTAATGGCACTCCCTGGCCACCTGACAACATTGCCATCGCCCTCATAGGACATCCAAGATATCCACGGGACTACGAGCAAGCCACAAGGTAAGGCATAGACAAATGGAGGCCAAACATTGAGAAAATAGGACAAGGGAACTAAATGGTCACCTTTCTGACCGCCAGGAAAACCAAGCGATTAGCGAAAAGGCCGCTAGCCAACCAACTACAAAAACACAGGGGCATGCGGTCTATCGCAAGGCCGCAAGGAGATGGTAGCGGTCATTCATATGATCGCTAAAACTGGTCAACCCCCGAACCGACATAAAACATTCAAACAGATTAGCGGTCTCCCATAGGGCCACTAAGAACGCTTAGCGGTCAAAGCTAGGACTGCTAGCCCAACCGACTTAAAACTACTAAACTGACATAAACAACGGTTAGCGGTCGTCTCTCAGACCGCCACTGCTGGATTAGTGGTCTATCGCACGACCGTGAATCCAAACCGACATACACCTCCCCCTTAGCGGTCTATCGTACGACCGCTGACAGGGATTAGCGGTCATCCACTGAACTGCTAGCCAGAAGAAATGGTCTATCGCACGATCTCAAAGACATGAACCGACCTACTCTTCAAAAGTAGAAACAGTCACCCAAGGACCGCTAAAGCCCTAAAAACGGTCTCTATTAAGACCGCTAAATTGTTACGGCAGGTAAAATAGAGGATTGGCCGAATCCGGCCGTTCCACACCCCGTTCGCTTCTAAACGAAGGGGAAACAACCCTAAACACTAAACAAACCTTCCACATATCGGAAGGGGGCATTTTGACACCAAAAACACAAGAAACGGGTGATTCTACCGAATCGACCATAATTGAGTCACATGGGTTCTCAGGCTCACTCCGGTCCCAAATGACTACCAATTGCCATAAAACCAGCTGGAATGGAATGCTAACATGCTAGGGAATCTAATAAGACTAATTAGGCTATAAACCATCGTCGAGAAAGGCGAACATGTCTCACACCCCCCAAAGTATGCTTTCACCCAAAACGAGGTAAAACCCACTCGTTCTCGCACGGTTCGGCTCCAAATCGTGAGGAAACGTAGAACATGAGTAGGGCGTCCATCTCTCTACCTCCACCGAAGTTCTAGCACGTTGAAGTGACTAAACCAAGCCAAAATCAATCGAACGAACCGAACACGTTAGCTTTGAATCCACCGAGGGATCACACCAATGCCACGCTCCATTTGTCGCCCCATCACGCTCCAGACCAAGTCACGACGTTCCTGCCTCGCCCATCCCGCCACGGTCACGCGCCCCACGGAGAGAGGAGAAGAGAGGAGGGAGAGAAGTAATGGCAGTGAGGAGAGAGGAAAGAGAAAGAAAGAAGAAATAGAAAAGAAATTAGGAAATTTTGCAATTTTCGTAAAATCTGATTTTTGGTCCAAAAATACACTAATTCAGAAAAATACGAAAAAGTAGTCTAAACGATCCTCGGAAAGAATGCAACACAATTTTAGTGTCCTCGAGTCGATGAACTCAATAATAAACTCACCATGGGGTTCCGTAACTTGTACGAGAGAAAAACCCACGCGGATCATTAAACACAACTCAAGACCCACAAAAGTGATCCGAAACTCTCCAATAAGGATCCGAAAGACTCAGGGTCTTACACAGTCAAAAGAAGATGTTCAAAGAATTATGGGAGCCACCAAACATGGACAGAAGATTGCTACAAGTTACTCAGCACCCGGGGCTGGGTTTCTCTGTTGAAGACTACCAAGAAATCGACATGATTTCCATCTACACTGTAACAAGTGAAGGCCCCCTGGGGGCAATTTATGATGAATACATAGGAGACTATGAAATAACTAAGCCACTGGCTGAATTGAAAGGCTCGGGCCCATCCCGGCCACAGGTGCATAATGATCACAGAGCTACTGTTCCGTGCAAACGCTAGGAGTCCATCTCTATGGAGGCAACTACAGTTCCCAACAATGACTCGCAAGAGTCAAAAGCTGAAGAAGTCATCCCACCCTTGAGGGTGCTCCACCCATAAGCCGGCGTCCAAGCTGCACATAACATACACTGCCAATGCCAGACCTGATCACCCAGCCCAATCAACAGCCAACTGGCTCAGAAGAAGGCAAATCCGAAGTCCCGCCATTAGGCGAAACAAGACAATAATACATCTACGAAGCCCTCGTAGTTGAAGAAGATGATGAAGGCTTTGTAGACCTACAACTGGCTACTCCAGAAATAGAAGATGGCGGACAAGCCACTGTCGATGAATTGGTCGAAATCAACCTCGACACAAAGGATGATCCCAGGCTGACCTTCCTCAGTACCCTCTTATCACTCGAAGAGAGGGGGAAATATATGAAGCTACTCCAGGAATTTCGAGATTGCTTTACTTGGAACTAAAAATAAATGCCAGGCCTTAGCCCTACAGTTTCCCAGCATATCCTGGCCATTGACCTTAAAGCTGAGCCGGTGAAGCAATCACCCCGGCAAATGAGGCCCGAATTGATAAGTCAAATCTGCAAGGAGGTCGACAAGCTGATAGATGTTGACTTCGTGGTGGAGAACGAATACACTACCTGGCTGGCCAACATTGTGCTGATCAAGAAGAAAAATGGCTAGATCCAGATCTGTGTGGATTTCGAGACCTGAATAAACCTTGTCCGAAGGATGATTTCCTAGTGCCAATCACCGAAGTAATGATCGACGCCACTATCGGCCATGAGGCCTTGTCGTTCATGGACGGATTGTCCGAGTACAATCAGATCTGGATAGCTCAGCATGACAGAATACACACAGCTTTCCAGTCACCTAAAGGGATTTTCCATTACAAACGGATGCCCTTCGGCCTCAAGAATGCTGGCGCCACCTACCAAAGGGCGATGACAAAAAATATTCGACGAGTTGCTCTACAGCGAAGTCGAATGGTATATCGACGATTTGGTCGTCAAGACAAAGAAGAGGAAGGACCACCTGGCTGACCTCAGAATTATATTTAAAAGGCTACGACTGCATGAACTCAAAATGAACCCGATGAAGTGCGCTTTTGGCATCTCCAGTGGAAAATTCCCGGGCATCATCGTCATATACCGAGGGATTGAAATAGAGCCCGTAAAAATCAAAGCTATTCAGGAGTTGCCTCCCCCTAGGAGCCTGACAGAATTATGGTCATTGCAAGGCCGACTAGCCTACATACGTAGGTTCATCTCCAACCTATCTAAGCGGTGCCAGCCGTTCCATAAATTGATGACGAAGGATACTCCGTTCCACTGGGGCGAAGAATGTCAAAATTCTTTCAGTCAATTGAAAGAATACCTGAATACCCCGCCAGTCCTGGCGGCACCTGTCAATGGGCGGCTGTTGACCCTGTACATAGCTGCCACTGAATACTCTCTGGGGGCAATGCTAGCCCAGAGCAATGAAGAAGGAAAAGAATAAGCCCTCTACTACCTCAGCCGAAGACTGGTCGGGGTTGAAGCAAAGTATACACCTATTGAAAAGGTCTGTCTCGCTCTTGTGTTCGCGGCCAAGAAGATGAGGCATTACATGCTGTCGCATGAAGTCAAGATAATATCCAGGGCCGACCCGGTCAAACATATACTTTCTCAACTGGTCCTGAAAGGGCGACTGGGCTGTCATTCTCATGGAGTTTGACATTACTTATGTGCCGCAAAAGGCCATTAAAGGCCAGGCCACTGCAGATTTCTTTGCAGTGCACTCGGTGGCTGAAAATTCTCCGTTCATCACGGAGCTCCCCGAAGATGAGACCTTAGAATTGGGCCAAGTTCAGCAAGCCACCTGGCAGCTACTCTTTGACGGTGCTTCAAGAACATAAACATGCCCGCAAGGGCGAACAAGAATAAGAGCAGGGACGGGCGTCATCCTCAAATCCCTCGAAGGAGAGGTGCTACACACCTCTTGCTCAATCAACAAAGCATGCACAAACAATGAAGTAGAATATGAAGCCCTAATCATCGGTCTCCAGGTGGCTCTCCAGTTGGACATCCGTATGCTGCAAGTGTTTGGGGATTCAATGCTGATCGTCAAACAAATCCAAGGATAGTTTGAAGTCCGAAAAGCTGAATTACTCCCCTACCACGCTAAGGCGAAGCAACTCATGGAGAAATTTCACTTTATTGAAATAAACCACGTCGACCGAGGACAAAATGCACAGGTCGATGCATTAGCAAAGCTAGCGAGCTCATTGGCAATCCCACCTGATGAATTGCTCAACGTACGGGTGATCAACTGACGACAGGTCCCCAGCATGATAGAATAAGAGCCAGGTGGAGAAGAGCCCGAAGTAGCAACTGCAGAAATGGTCGGATCACCCGACTGGCGTGAGCCCCTCATGCAATGGTTTAAACACCAGCAGCTGCCCAAGCGAAGGGAAGAAAAGATCAGAGTGATCTGAAGAAAAGACTCCTATGAAATTAGAAATGGAATTCTATTCTTAACTATGGCAGATGCCAAAAAAAAGATACACCTTTGATGCCTCTCTATGGAAGAAGCCTGGAGATTCATGAAAGAAATCCATGCCGGGTCGACTGGAGCACACCAGGTCGGGGCAAAGATGAAAATTGAAATTAAAAAGCAGGGCTACTATTGGCCGACAATGTTCGACGACTGCTATAAGTACTCCAAGTCGTGTCAAAAGTGCCAAGAGCATGTATTGGTCCCTAGGCGACCGCCAACATAGCTACATCCAACAGCACCCAGTTGGCCTTTCGCCCAATGGGGAACAGACGTTGTGGGCCCATTGTCCCCATCCTCTTCGGGATGCAAATACATCTTGGCAGTAACGGACTACTTCTCCCTCTAGGCCGAGGTTGTAGCCCTGAAAGAAGTCACAAGAGAAATTATGGCCCGATTTATCTGGCAAAATGTAATATTCCGATTTGGCATCCCCAACCGGATCATCTCAGACAATGGAAGCCACTTCCAGAATCAAAAGGTCTACAGATTGGCCAAAAAGTACAAGATTGACTGGAGGACATCCACTCCATACAACCCACAGACAAACAGGTTGGACGAAGCATTCAATAAAACACTCTGCACCCTCCTGGCGAAGACTGTCAGTTCCAACAAAAGGGACTGGGAGGATAAGATGTACGAAGCGTTGTGGGCGTACCGTACTATCTATGAAACTCCAACGGGCTGTTCGCCCTTCTCTTTGGTGTACGGCTCAGAAGCAGTCGTCCCCATTGAACTAGAGGTACCCTCACTCTGGGTCGCAATCCAACATGAATTGGTCAAAGACGACCGAACAAACGCAGAGGGAAGACTGGAAGAGCTCTCCAACTTAGAAGGGAAGCGACTCCTGGCCCAGCAGAACATACAGGTCTACCAAGTCCATATAGCCCACGCCTTCGACAAGCTTGTCAAAGGGCATGAATTCAAGAAAGGCGACCTCGTGATGGTCAAAAGAGGAGAGGTCATGGCTGCCAACCATAAAGGCAAGCTGAATGAAAATTGGCTCGGGCCATATGTTATCCAGAAAGTCTACGAAGGAGGTGCGTATGTGGTTGTCAACCATAGGGGGGAGACTCAATTCCCAACCCTTAATGGAAGGCACATGAAACTATATCACGCATCACTTCCCCAGTTCGACGAACAATTAAACCCCGTGCCTCACGTGGAACAAGAATGTTTCTTGGACCTCCCTTGAGGCCATGCAATATCCACGCAAAAGAATGATAAAAAAAGAAGGAAAAGAAAGAGAAAAAAAAAGAAAAAAAAACCCATCAAGGTCACCGGGAGGATGTCGATTCATCAAGTCCCACCGGAATTTAAAATTCCTTCCTTCGGCTCAGACCATCTCGTCTCGGCCGAATAACCAAATCGTTGCACCCCATGTAGTGGCAAAAAGCCCCATATGTGGCTCAACACCATTCTATCATGTCCCACCGAAGCATAAAACTTCTGACTTGGATCTTCCGTCCAGGCTGGTAAACAAAAAAACTCTCGCTTTGGCTTGGACCTTCCGTCCCGGTCAATGAATAAAAAGACCTCCTTCCTTCGACCCGGATCCTCCATCTGGATTCGGTGAACAAAAAGACCCCCCTTGCTCTGGCACTAACCCTGTGTCAATGAATAAACCACGTCGGTCCCTGACTCCCCGTCGACATCGACAAATAAACTAGCGGCTCAGACCTCCCGTCTGAAGCCATGAACAAAAAAACCCTTGCTTTGGCACTAACCCCGTGTCGATGAATAAACCACCTCAATATTACAATTTCCAGCCCCGCCGATGAATAAACCCGTGGCTCGAACCTTCCGCCCGAAGCCATGAACAAAAAGACCCTTCCACTTTGGATCGGACCTTCCGTCTAACTAGAGAACAAAAAGACCCCTCATACAGTCGGCAACCCCGGCGTAGTAAATGTTAGGGTGCTTGGCCCGGATACAGAGGGGGGGGTGAATGAATCCTTCTACGAATAATGGCCAAATTAAAATTAGGATGCTAGATAAAGATACAGAATAGAACTAATTCGATTCAACTCAAATACAAACACATGGAGCGCGCCTATTCGAGCATCTAGCGGAAACATATCAGACAATCAAGCCACTGCTCAAAAGATTTTTTAGGTGGTTCGGTCCTTCAGACCTACATCCACCCCTCACTCCCAACCGGAGTGAGGCTTCACTAGCAAACGCTAGAACCAAGCAGACTCAGTCTGCAAACAGTTGCTGCCACACAGCTTGACCAGGGGAACAGCCTCCCCTCTTCCTCCCAACCGGAGGGACACCCAAGTGACTCCCAGCCACTTGGAAACTAGAGGTCGAAGACCTCTCTTCCTCCAGACCAGGAGGGACCACTGGACTTGCAACCACAAGCCCAGAACCGAAGGACTAGCCTCCCTTCCTCTAACCAGAGGGCAACCCACAAGTGACAACCTGTCACTTGCAACCCGGAGATCAGATCTCCCTTCTCCTGAACCAACAGGAGGAACCCGATCCCCAACAGGGCTATCGAAAGAACAAGATAACCAGATGAAAATGGAAGAAAACAAAAACACGAAATGAAAGTAGCTTCAGCAAACAGAACGCTGAAAAATGAAATGCACAATGTGGCTCCCAACGGAGCTGACTGGCCTGGATCTGATCCACGGTCCAGTGAAGACTGATCTTCAAGCAGCTTCTTCCTTCTTCTCCACGAGCTCTCTCTCTCTTTCTATCTCTCTTCTCCTCTGCTCTCTTCCTCTTTTTCTCTCTGCTCTCTCTTTTTCTTTTTGGCTTCAATGCTCACTCTTCCTCGACCAGCCTTTGTTCTTTTTATATCAGCAGCCAGCAGGAGGATGGGGTACAGAGTGCGTGTGCTTCACACGCTTGATCCAGAACCTTCCTGCCACGTGCCCCTTTCGTATTTGTTCCTTCAGTATCAGATCATGTGCACCCAGACACCGATGAATGTTCTTCCTCGGACCTGCAAAGAGGTAAGAATCATTGACCTTGAGTGCCACAAGAACTAGAACTGCATGAGGTAAGTGGACACGATAAGAGGTGCACTAAACAGAGAACGACACGAGATACAGTGGTGACACAATGAACACTACTAAGAGAACGACACGAGGTAGAAAGAAAACAACACGAAGTAGAAGGAGAATAGCACAAAGTAGAAAAAGGACGACACGAAGTAGACAAGATTACTACAGTACGAGATAGGGAGAGCATGACACAAGGTCAGATGAAAAAACATCACGAAGTAAAACGAGAACGACACGAAGTGTCACTGTAACAACAAACACTACGAAGTTACGAATACAAAAGCAACACGAAATCACGAATACAAAAACAACACGAAGACACGAAGACAAAAACAACACGGAGACACGAAAACAAAAACAATATGAAGACACGAAGACAAAAACAACACGGAGACACGAAAACAAAAACAACAGGAAGACACGAAGACAAAAACAGAAACCGGCACGAGTTGAAAACAACACGAAGACGAAACAGTAACCGACACGAGTTGAAAATAACACGAAGACGAAACAGTAACCGACACGAGTTGAAAATAACACGAAGTCAGTGAGAACAGCACGAGGTGAAACGACACGGGCTGACCACGACACGAAGACAGACCAACACGAAGACATAAACACAACACGAAGACATAGACACTAAAACAACACGAAGATGAAACACAAGAATTGACACGAGGTGAAGTCACAAAGCGACAAAGTCACGAGGTCTAGAAACCATGACACGAAGTCATGAGTTAGACATGTCTTCAACAACACGAGAAGAAATAGTGGAAGCAGAGGAACAACACGAGGTACGAGAGGACGACACGGCATAATGAAAACACAAACAGTACTAAAACGAAAACGACACTAAGACAATCAGTACAACACGAGGTGTTATACACAAACAAGATGAAGTGCCAACCAACACGAATACAGTCCCTGAAAAATACCTGAAGTGAAATGAAGGTTTATTCTTCATAAAAAAATATTCTTTGTTCACTTTCACAGAAAAATATTTTTGTTAATTTTTCACAGAGACATATTTTTGAACACCACTAAGACTTATAGTGTTGTCATCATCAAAACATGTAAAGATTCAACAAGACTCAACAATCTCCCCCTTTTTGATGGATGGCAACACTATGAGTCTTGAGTCTTTGCAGAGAGAGAAAAGCACTAAATAGCCATTCTCAATGAAAAACAAACATTAAACATTCTCAACGAGCTAGCAAAAGCTTGATTTCTTCAAGGCTGAAATAGCCATTCTCAGTGAATAACAAACATTAAACATTTTCAACGAGCTAGCAAAGGCCTGATTTCTCCCCCTTTGACATCATCAAAAAGAATGAAACAATAAGAATGCAACAATGCAAATGATATGAGTTTTAATTAATAAGTCCAAGAGTGTGAGAGAGAAAGCCTCAAAATGGGCAACAAGATACAGAGTATTGACTGTTCAAAAAAAATATCTGGCTTGTCTGCTAGAAGGGCCACGCGGCCTGCCATGAGGTGGTCTCCCCCTTGGAGAAGCAGAAGTATATTCTTGAGGTGGAGTTTTGCTGGAAGAAGCTTGACCAGGTGCTGAACCCAAGGTAGACTGAAATTCCTTTAGGTCATTTGACAGTTCAGCTAGCCAATACACCACAGAGCTTCTGACATGTGCCACTTCAGAAATGATGTCATCTTGGCGAACATTGACAGTTTCATATCTGTCAGTCAGAAGTGTCATTTCTGTTAAGAAGGCGACCAATTTATCATAGATCTGCTGAATGCCTGGACCTAGGGCACTGGAAGAGTTCTTCAAAACTTCTAAAGATGTTCTGATCTCATAGCAGTGATCTATAATGTTGGTAGACATTTTGAAGGAGGAAATATGAACATCTTGCAACTCACTCAGTGCTTTAGCTATCTTTGAACACACCTCCTGCAAACCTTGCATCAGGGATCTGTTGGCATCATCTGAAGCCTTTTTGTTGAGAAGAAATCGTTTCCATTTAGTGAGGAGAGATATCTCGAGCTTCAGTAGCCTGCAATGTACCTGATTTATGTTGAGGGTGACATATGTGAGCAGGTCATCTAATTTCTTATCTTGTTTCTGCATCTGCTAGAGTGTCAGTCTCAGCTGAGTCCTTTGCACAGCATATCAAAGAGTTGCATGATGACATCTGCAAGCATATAGGTAAAAGCAATGAGGCTTACAAAAGACGGGCCGATGCTCACCGACGCCACTGTGAATTCCAAGTGGGGGACCTGGTGATGGTGAGGATGGAGCGACTCCTTCCCGGGCCTGCCTCCAAGTTGAGGGCACGAGGGTCGGGACCCTTTCGAGTTCTACGACGACTTGGCAGCAATGCTTATGAGCTTGACCTGCCAGAGAGCTATGGGGTACACCCTACCTTCAACGTGGCGGACCTGGTACCCTACAAAGGCCCCGCGGTGGAACCTAGTGAGGAGCTTGAGCCTTTACCCCCCCTTATGAGAGACACCCCCGGAGGGACTCCACTTTCTAGCTTGAGGGACCGACAAGAGCAGGTAGATGCAATACTGGATGAGCAGAGTATCATTACAAGGCACAAGATGTATCAGCGCTATCTGGTTAGGTGGAAGAACCGTCCCCCGACCGAGGATGCATGGGTGAGTCGGGAGGATTTGATGCGCCTGGACCCCGACATGATGGAGCAGTACGACAGTCAGGCAGACCCATACTCGACAGGGTCGAGTTCTCTCCACCCCGGGGGATTTGATGAGGGCATCTCACGACACTCCCTCTAGCTTTGGTCGTCTACACACTCTTGATATGGATTGATCATGGTCTCCACTTATTATCTTCATTTTCCCTGGTTCATTTTATGTATTTTTCTTTTATTGAGTCCTATCTTATGTATTTTCCTTTATTGAGTCATGTGGTTCTAGTCCATTTCCCTTATTTTGCTTAATTGGGCCTTATTTCCTTAGTTATGGGCCCATAGGATTGAGTCTAGGTTATGCTTGGTCTTTTGTCCTATTGTCAGGGACATTTTGGTCATGTAAAGAGTGGTTGCCTATATATAGGTCCCATCTCTCCACTTGTACTCACTTTTGATGAAATTATTGAAAACTACTTCATTCCACCTCTCTAGATCTCTCTCTTGTACTCTCTCTCTCTCTCATTACCTCTCTCTCTCTCCCAAGGGGCATAGTTCGCCCCCTTCCCTCTCTCTTCCCCCTCTCTCCTTCAAATCCATCCCCCACCTACCCCCATTACTACCCCACAACTTCCCACAACCCTCCTTAACTCCCCACCTACTCCCAACAACCCTCCACCTATCCAAGCTCTACTTCCCAACCACCACCTACCTCCCTTCACTTCCCAAAGCATCTTCCCACCTCCCCAAGGCTGACTCCACTTCTCCCAACACCCCAAATTCGAATCTCCCACCCATCTCCCCTTCCCCCTTGCTCCCTAGGTCGCACCCCTCCTCTCCCCTCAAGCCAAGTTCGCCCCCCACCTTCCCCCACACTCATCTTCTCTCTTGTGCACACCCACTCCCCCATCTCCACCTATAGCAGCTCCAGCCCCCTTTCTCCCTCCATCACTGCTATTCCTAACCTCCTGGAGCCCTAGCCACGTCCTCCCCCTCTCCCTAACCCTTCAGCCATCATTCACAAGGTGTGCTAACTCCCCTTGCCCTCCCCTTGTTCTTGTAAGTTACAGCTTCAAGTATCAGATCGCAGGCAGCAGAGTAAGGCCCTGAAGTCGCGTCATCCCCGGCCTCCCCTTGCTCTTCCTGGTGGCAAGGCCTACATCTCTGGAAAGGTCTTCCAGAGAGCTTTCAAGGCGAGGTGGTTTCGTCGGCATCCGAGTTCGGTACTGTCCGCAGCAACCATTCTCCCCCGACTGCGTAGAACCTCTCAGACCAAAATCCAGAGCGGCAGAGAAGACTCTCCCACGACGAACCTTGAAGGAATCAGCCTTCAGGGTCTTCTACAAAGATCTTCCTCCCACTGTCAGCGTCCAGGAACAGAAGGCAGAACTCCGTTCGGCATCCGACAACCAGAGATATCGATTTTCTACCACAACCACGCCGGTCTGCCTCCTCACAGTCTGCCCCAACCACCGTCCACTTCTCTGGACACCCAGCTCATCTCTGACATCAGAAGACTTCCCCGTTTGTTTTGCTGCAAAGTAGACTCGTCCACGATTCCAACGAGTCCAGCGGTGCCAGATTTGGAGCTCAGGCACGACCGTGGCCGCTTCTGCAACCTGCTGTTTCAGACTGAGCTCGGCCAGAGACCAGAGCTGCATCCATCTTCCAGTCACCGGAGCAGTCAGCCCTCAGATCAGAACGTCGTCCAAAAATTCAGGCCGCACCCCTCTCCGGTTAGCAATCTTTTTGCGCAAGTCTCATCAGATTCTGAGCTCGGTGGATTTATTGGCTGCATCAACATCGACTCCCTGTCCAGAATTACAGAAGCTAGACAGAATCGGCGAAGCTCGGAAACTCGGTTTCCTTTGCATCTCTCCCCACCTCGCTTGGCCGGCTGAAGGCCCCTCCCTGCGTGGAGGTAGTTTTGAATGTATTAAGCATAACCCCCACCCCAAGATCACCCCTCCTGCGTGAGGAGTAGTGCTGTACCGTTTGCAATTTCAGGTCAAGCTACATCGCCGCGGCGATCGGGTGCATACCCTCGCCTCCCGGCGCGCCCTCGTCTCCGATCGGGGTCGGTGTCTTCACACCGATCAGGTGATCTTCTGATACTATCCTTAGTAGCCTTATTCCTGCTAGTTTAGTATTGCTTTGATTGCTCGTCGGCGGTGAGAAGAGGGCTCGAACTTGCATGCTAGTTTGTTAGTGTCCACCGCGGACCGTGAGTGAGTGCCACCAAGACCCCACCTTACGGGCCAGCCGCTCACAAAGTTGGGTATCCTAGACTCATTTGGGGTCAGCCCTAGCATTGTAAGTCCATTAGAACAATTGGGTCCCGCCCCGGACCCTCATCATTATCTCCCGGACCCACCGGGTGAACGTGTGAATCGGGTGAGCAAAAATCATCATTGTGAGAATCATTGAGCGCTTGTATGCTTGCGGGTCTAAGTCCTAGGGTCATCTCATCATGTTTAGTGGTCTTTGGGCTGTGCCACATCAAAGTTCTTCAATGTTGGGCGCCCGAGCAGATTCAATGTTGGGCGCCTGTGCAGATAGAAGTCTAGGTGGACCTAGAGGTGTACCAAAAAATTCACTGCCAGGTGCAGTTCTCTCAGCTGCTTCCTCTTGTACTGGCATTTGACTACTCTCAGCTGGGACCTGATCTTCATCTTCAGCTTGAGTTTCTTTCTGAGGAATTACACCTTCAGGTGCCTCTTCTTCACTTGAAGATTCTGTATCTAGTTCTATGACAGGAGCTTTCTCCTGACACTCATCCACTATATCTTCCATGAGATTCTGAACTGTAGGACTTTCAACAGGTGCATGTTCAAGGCTTTCAGAAGTAACCAAGTTGGTAGCCTCTTCCAAGCTTCTCTCTACAGTTTCTCTTAAAATTTCATTAACAAAAACAGCAAGTTCTTGATCAGTACTGTCTTGCTCTTTAGCTGGCTGTTCCTCAGGCACTATTACCTCTTCAGATGTCTTCCCAAAAGAATCAAATAGACCAGCAATATTTGCATCTAGATCAGTCTGAATGCTTTCGTCAGACAACCTGATTTCCTCAGATGCAACCTCGACTAGCCTCTGAAAGGAAAAAGGTACTTCGGCGGGTGCAGCTGGCAAAATAGACTCTGGTTGTTCAGCTGGTGTTTCCTGTTGAGCAATCTCAGAAACTAATTGCACACCAGTTTGGGCTAACTCTTGAAATTGTTCCAAATGCTCCCCCTGAGTATGTGATTCCCTGACCTTTTGGGCCTTAACTTGCCCCACCATAGAAGAGCCCTCTAAGCCCAAAAACACTGAAACAAAATTCATATTAAATATGTTTCGGGTTTTAACTTCAGATGCGGCCTCTCCATCCAAGCAAATATCTGAATGCTTGAAGATGTCTGTCAGATGGGCGGCATAGGGAAGGTGTCTCTTGGATCCAATGCATCCCTTCATGACAGTAAAAATGATCTCTGGCAGACATATCTTTACATTTTGAATCAGACAAAATAGTAGAAATCTCTGTGTGTCTGTAATTCTTCCTCTAGCCCTAGTATGTGGGGTGATAATGGAAGCAATGACGTTCTGAAGGAGCTTATGAAGAGGAGGAAATGACGATGTCTGATAAGCTTTTAGCTTCAACTGCCCCTTATCATGAATATTACTGGGTTTACCAATAATGACTGAGAAAGCTTTATGGAGACTGTATCGAAAGCTTCCCTCTACCTCCCCTTTATCTGGAACACCGAGGGCTTTGTGAAGGGTGTCACATGTAACAGTTATCTCGACCCCTTTAACAGATGATAACAAAGCAGACTTGTCTCGGCTCAAGGACAAATTATTGTAAAATTCCATTACCGGCCTAGGGTAATAGACACGGTGATTTTCTAAGAAATTTCTCCACTCCTGAAACTCAAAGATTTTCAATAGTTCTGGAAACTTCGAGACCATGGTTTCATCTCCGAAATCTATTATTCTAGGAGGAATGATTTTCCCACTTTCTAAGAACACAGTAGACTGAGAAATCCTGGTACCTTGTTCTGAAGATACTTCCGCAGCAGGTTCTGGCTCAAGACATCTCTGTTGCTTAGATGAAGGCTCTTCAACTATTTCTTTTCCCTTCCTCTTCCTTTCAGCATGAGCTGCTGACTGTTGCTGATCCATCTGCCGTAACTTCCAGAGAATCAGCGCTTTCTTGCTGGTTGCTGCTGGAGATGAGGCTAGACCCAAAAGAGGAAGAGACCTCTGTGGGGAAAGAAAGTGAGCGGGAAGAGATGGAGATGAGTTTGAAGAAACGCTCAAGGTGGAGCGGCACGAGGATGAATAGGAAGCGGCAAGGGGAAATGAGGGTTTGAGGTTGAAGGCGTGTGAAACAAGAAGGGTTTTGTCGGGTTGCTTTTTACTCTTATCAAACTTTTTCTGGAAATACCCAAATTACCCTTAGTTATGATGTAACGCAGCTACTGTCTGTTAAAGTTAGCCCTTCAATATGTGGACGGGTTATATTCTTCCAAATTCCAAGGTCAGTTAACTCAAGATATTAAATCAGCATAATCACAAAATTAGCTGTTAAAGTTGCTTAAACTAGAGAGAGTCACGATTAAATTGCTCCTTATGTTTGTCAAGCAATGAAATAACACATCGATGTAAAGCAGATTTCATTTCTTCATTTAATGGACAAGAGAAGGCATACAGGGTCAACCAATTTGTTGAGCACAAGGTAGAATAGTCCGTTTTTACACAAGGAGACATGTTTATCAGACACCAGAAACCCTGGTTACTCAGGACGGACTACCTTTATGCCAATCAAAGCCAATGAAATTTTCTTTGAGGACTTTCCCCCCCCTTTTTTTTATTTTAACATTTCTACACAGAGATAGCTAATTGTATCATGACAGAAACTCTGGACTTCTCTGATCTAGAGTGTCTATTTCTCCACAAAAGCCATTGCTCTACCACAAATAATGGCGTATTCCCTGGTAGCACTTCTCATGATTTTAGACAAAAGACAGATATCTTACTTAACATAATTTTTTATCTCAGAGCTCTCTCCACATAAGTTTCAGTTAAGTCGAGATCCTCAACAAGTTTTACTCATTTAACAGGAAGTTTTATAATATGTTGACCAACACTTGAGAGGATAACTTAGAAGGATCAAGGACCAAATATAACCCCCAAACATTGAAGTTCTTTATTAACAGGTGTAAGTTGTTACACTAGATATTGGGTGGTTTAAGGTATACAGAACACATCTGATAAGAGCAAGAAGACTGAAAACACAATTTCTTCGAGAGAATATCTGAACCAAGAGTGATAGGAGAGAGATAAGAAGGTGGCTGACCGAATAGAGAGAGATGAGATGAGATGAGCAGCACTCCTATCAGCAAGCCAACAAGTGAGAGATCACTCAAGACATTAGGCACTAAGGACACATCCAAATATAGTATTCTTGAAGAAGTTCTGTCTCACATCCAGAGAAGCTCTTGGGCAACAAAACGCAACCTCATGAGATGACAGATCTAAGCACCACATAAACTGCATCGGCTGACACAATTCCTCAGAAACCAAATGGCCTGTCAAGCTCCTTTTCAGCCCACTCAAGGACATCTCACACACGACTCTTGGAGGTATTAATTAATTATTAAATGCAGTGTTTGCCATGAAAATTAAACATGTGAGTCTGAGTTATGCACAAACAGGCTCCCCTGATCATCAGAATGACTCATGGTACTAGGCGAAGTATTTGGTCTGAAAGACCATCTCACACATAGTAAGGACCTCCGGACAGATTTCCCTGCCTTTGGTAGCTTACCATTTGATATACCATAGAGGTCATGAATAACAGGGTAAACTCAACAGTCCTATAAGCAATTCAGATTTTCATGAATTATGCAACATACAGTTTTCAACTAGCATTCACATTCAGTTCAGATTTTCAGAATTTTCAGAGTGCATGTTCAGAAAATAATGCAACTTGCAGATGATGAATGAATATGCAAGAACAGATTCAATATGCATGCACTAGATGAAACTAAGAGCAGGATAAGCAAGAATACATCGAACCAGATATGCAATAGGTTTCAAAATGGGACATGCAGAGAGATTACCTGAACAGTGTGAGAATGGGGTTTTCATTCTTGAGTGCCTTGGATCATTACCCCTTTTATTCCAGTCCCAAGGCACACCTACAAAACAAAGTTTATTTTGCACAAACAGGTACCCAAGAGGTCTTGGGTCCTGACATGACATTATTATTTCTAGCAGGTTTTCTCAGCACATTTCCAGGAGTAGTTTTCAGATCTGATTTATGCACATTCTTATTAGCATGAATTCTATGTGCATACACATGAGATTTTCTGTTAACAGGGTAAAAATTCTGTTTATCAAAACTGGTTTGGTTTTGATATCCTGCCAGCCAACAGATTGCAGCCCTGTGACCTGGCTTCCCACAATGATGACATGAAGGTTTTACAAATTGTCTTACAGGGAATTTAGCATGTTCAAAATTCACATTTCTACCCTGAATATGCCAACAGTCCTTGACTGTATGGCCATGCTTTCTACAGTGAGAGGAAATGAGAGAATTTCTTCTAAAAGGACCTGACCAGCATTCAGAGGCCCTGTGACCCATTTTGTTGCAGTTAAAACAAATGATATGCTGGCTCATTGAAACAGATTTGTTTTTATTAAAAATATGTTGGTTTGTAGGGAATTTAGCATGATATGAACAAAAGGTTTTCTTACCACTAGCAAACTAGCAATGAGCAATAGAGTGTCCTAATTTGCCACAATTAGAGCATGTGACATTTCTTTTCTGAGGTGATGGATTTTTATCATAAGATCTCCTAGCATTCTTATCATCCTTCTCCATCAACTTACACTCATGCATCAGATGTCCAACTTTATGACAGTAGTGACAGATATTCTTCCTTTTAGATGCATGTGAGTGTGTGTGAGGACTGTGATCAGCAAATGCTGATGGACCCTTTTTATTTATTTTCTGATTTTCAGTCCTTTTCTGATTTTTATCTTGTTTTCCTGTTTTCTTAGCCTTGTACTGAATTGGAGATGAAGTGGAAGGCTTTTCCTGTTCAGAAGATTTAATGAAAACAGTTTTTAGCTTGGATCCATCAACCTTTTTCAACTTTTCAGTTTGGTTCTGATTCTTCTGAACATTTGGTTGTTTATTTTCTGAGGTTGTGGCTATATCAGAAGCTTTGACAAAGGATGTCGTCAGCTTATTTTCAAAAACCTTTTTATTGACATTGTTGTAGCCCAACCCTTCCTTTTGAGTATTGACCTTAATTCCTAACAACCTGTCCAGATTTTCTTGACCACTCACAAACTTTGACAAGGAGTTTTTCAGATCCTGAATTTCATTATCAAGAGATGCAATGTGTATTTCATAACTAGCGATTTCTTGTTCACTACAATTGACAGTTTCATTCAAAACCTTATTAGCTGTTTTGTATTCTTCAATTTCAATTCTTAGCTCATCTACTTCATCAGTTTCGTTAGTACAGATGACTTTTCCTTTCTCCAATGTGAGAAGTCTTTCAGACATGGCACTGTTTAACAATTTTAATTTTTCAACTTCTTCTTTAAGCTTATCATTTTGAATTAACTCATTTATTAGAAGCTGATCTTCTGAGTCAACCATGCTTTCTCTCCTAGCTTCAAACTCCCTCAATTCCTTTTGTTGTTTTTCAAAATCTTTCTGTAGTTCTATGTTTACAGATTTTATGGCATTAAACTTTTCAATCAGCAAATCATTCTCTCGTTTAAGTTTCTCTAATTGTTCTTCATTTTCTTTAGAGAACTTTCTGAGAGTGTCATTCTCATTTTTCAGCTTGTTTAAGTCAGATTTAACGCGTTCAAATTCTTTCAGCCTTAGATTATCAGACATACTAGCATTTTTCAGTTCAACACAATTTCTACAAGGAAAGCTTGAACTATCTAACCCAGTACCCTTCTTCAAATTTTTATACTGTTTTCTTAACAGTTCATGAGATTCAAATAATTTAGCATAAGCATTCTCCCAATCTTCTAGAGAGAAGTTCTCGAAGAGATTTACCTCATCATCATCTTCTTCAGTTTGATTGCTGCCTTGATCGCTTCTGTTGGCCATCATGCAGCCTGTTTGATTTCCTTTCCCGTTTCTCTTCATCATTTCCAACATATCCCTTACAGATCTGCAATCAAGGAAACATGAGTGAAAAGCTTTGTCAGTGGCTGCTTTCATCAGATTTATAGCTGTCTGATTCTCCTCATACATTGATTCGTGACTGTCAGTCCATTTGGACCTTTTCCTTGGTAGTTCATGAGGACCATGTGAAATTACTTTCCACAGGTCTGGGTCAACGGATTTAACATAAGCACGTAAAGCACTGTGCCACTGGTTGAAATCAAAACCACTGAAGACAGGTGGACAAGCCATTGAAGCAAATAGCAGATATATTCAATGCAACAGGAATATTGATGCACTAAAGGCAAATAAGCACCTAAGACCGCAAGAACGAATCTGCAGGTCGCTGGACCTTATATGCAGACACCCGCTCTGATACCAACTGTTAGGGTGCTTGGCCCGGATACAGAGGGGGGGGTGAATGAATCCTTCTACGAATAATGGCCAAATTAAAATTAGGATGCTAGATAAAGACACAGAATAGAACTAATTCGATTCAACTCAAATACAAACACATGGAGCGCGCCTATTCAAGCATCTAGCGGAAACATATCAGACAATCAAGCCACTGCTCAAAAGATTTTTTAGGTGGTTCGGTCCTTCAGACCTACATCCACCCCTCACTCCCAACCGGAGTGAGGCTTCACTAGCAAACGCTAGAACCAAGCAGACTCAGTCTGCAAACAGTTGCTGCCACACAGCTTGACCAGGGGAACAGCCTCCCCTCTTCCTCCCAACCGGAGGGACACCCAAGTGACTCCCAGCCACTTGAAAACTAGAGGTCGAAGACCTCTCTTCCTCCAGACCAGGAGGGACCACTGGACTTGCAACCACAAGCCCAGAACCGGAGGACTAGCCTCCCTTCCTCTAACCAGAGGGCAACCCACAAGTGACAACCTGTCACTTGCAACCCGGAGATCAGATCTCCCTTCTCCTAAACCAACAGGAGGAACCCGATCCCCAACAGGGCTATCGGAAGAACAAGATAACCAGATGAAAATGGAAGAAAACAAAAATACGAAATGAAAGTAACTTCAGCAAACAGAACGCTGAAAAATGAAATGCACAATGTGGCTCCCAACGGAGCTGACTGGCCTGGATCTGATCCACAGTCCAGTGAAGACTGATCTTCAAGCAGCTTCTTCCTTCTTCTCCACGAGCTCTCTCTCTCTCTTTCTATCTCTCTTTCTTTCTCCTCTGCTCTCTTCCTCTTTTTCTCTCTGCTCTCTCTTTTTCTTTTTGGCTTCAATGCTCACTCTTGCTCGACCAGCCTTTGTTCTTTTTATATCAGCAGCCAGCAGGAGGATGGGGTACAGAGTGCGTGTGCTTCACACGCTTGATCCAGAACCTTCCTGCCACGTGCCCCTTTTGTATTTGTTCCTTCAGTATCGGATCATGTGCACCCAGACACCGATGAATGTTCTTCCTCAGACCTGCAAAGAGGTAAGAATCATTGACCTTGAGTGCCACTAGAACTAGAACTGCATGAGGTAAGTGGACACGACAAGACGTGCACTAAACAGAGAACGACACGAGATACAGTGGTGACACAATGAACACTACTAAGAGAACGACACGAGGTAGAAAGAAAACAACACGAAGTAGAAGGAGAACAGCACAAAGTAGAAAAAGGACGACACGAAGTAGACAAGATTACTACAGTACGAGATAGGGAGAGCATGACACAAGGTCAGATGAAAAAACATCACGAAGTAAAACGAGAACGACACGAACTGTCACTGTAACAACAAACACTACGAAGTTACGAATACAAAAGCAACACGAAATCACGAATACAAAAACAACACGAAGACACGAAGACAAAAACAACACGGAGACACGAAAAAAAAAATAACATGAAGACACGAAGACAAAAACAACACGGAGACACGAAAACAAAAACAACATGAAGACACGAAGACAAAAACAGAAACCGGCACGAGTTGAAAACAACACGAAGACGAAACAGTAACCGACACGAGTTGAAAACAACACGAAGTCAGTGAGAACAGCACGAGGTGAAACGACACGGGCTGACCACGACATGAAGACAGACCAACACGAAGACGTAAACACAACACGAAGACGTAGACACTAAAACAACACGAAGATGAAACACAAGAATTGACACGAGGTGAAGTCACAAAGCGACAAAGTCATGAGGTCTAGCAACTATGACACGAAGTCATGAGTTAGACATGTCTTCAACAATACGAGAAGAAATAGTGGAAGCAGGGGAACAACACGAGGTACGAGAGGACGACTCGGCGTAATGAAAACACAAACAGTACTAAAACGAAAACGACACGAAGACAATCAGTACAACACGAGGTGTTATACACAAACAAGACGAAGTGCCAACCAACACGAATACAGTCCCTGAAAAATACCTGAAGTGAAATGAAGGTTTATTCGTCATAAAAAAATATTCTTTGTTCACTTTCACAGAAAAATATTTTTGTTAATTTTTCACAGAGACATATTTTTGAACACCACTAAGACTTATAGTGTTGTCATCATCAAAACATGTAAAGATTCAACAAGACTCAACAGTAAAGAATGAAAAGACCCTCCTTGCTTTGGCTTGGACCCTCCGCCCAAGTCAATGAAGAAAAAGAACCACCCTTGCTTTGGCTCGGACCTTCCGTCCAAGTCAGTGAACAAAAAGGCCCTCTTCGCTCGGCTCGGACCTTCCATCCGAAGCCACGAAAAAAAAGACCATTCCACTCTGGATCGGACCTTTCATCCGGCTAGAGAACAAAAAGACCCCTCATACAATCGGCAACCCCGGCGCAGTAAAGAATGAAAAGACCATCCTTGCTTTGGCTCGGACCTTCCGCCCAAGTCAATGAATAAAAATAACCCCCTTTGCTCGGCTCGGACCTTCCGCCCAAGTCAATGAATAAAAAGAACCCCTCTTGCTTTGGCTCGGACCTTCCATCCAAGTCGATGAACAAAAAGGCCCTCTTCGCTCGGCTTGGACCTTTCGTCCGAAGCCATGAACAAAAAGACCCTTCCACTCTGGATTGGACCTTTCATCTGGCTAGAGAATAAAAAGACCCCACATACAGTCGAAAATCCCGGCGTAGTAAAGAATAAAAAGAACCCCCTTTGCTCGGCTCGGACCTTCCGCCCAAGTCAATGAATAAAAAGAACCCCCTTTGCTCGGCTCAGACCTTCCGTTCGGGTCGATGAACAAAAAGAACCCTCTTTACTCAGCACAGACCTCCCGTCCGTGTCAATGAACAAAAAGAACCTCTTTTGCTCTGCTCGGACCTCCCGTCCAGGTCGATGAACAAAAAGACCCCCTTTCTTGCTTTGGCACTAAATGAATAAACCATGTCAATGCCTGGCACCCTATTGGCACTGGCGAATAAACCCTTTGGTTCGAACGTTCCACCCGAATACATCAACTAGCATACAAACTCGGCCCATTCCATCGGGCCCCTTACAAAGCCTTCGGCTAGGACTTCCCCGTCCAAGTCGATGAACAAACAACCTCCCTAAATCTAGCACGAGTCACCAACTCCATCTCGACATTGGCCTCATCCGGTCGACTTAGGCCTTTTGCCTAGGACGACGCATAAACCCTATCTTCTTGCTTCAGTATTAACCCCATACCGATGACTAAACCCCCACTCAAGCTAGACATCTCGGTCTACGTGCCTATGCGGTGAAGCGGTCCCCTCATCCCTTCGCTGAAGGAGTGAGTGCTTTTTCGTGAATTCACACTGGACCAATAGTCCACTGGCTCGAAAGAAAAGATACCCTACTATGGAACTCCACACCCACGGGCCCCGCGCACTCTTTCCTCGTTTGCGCCACCTGCGGCTGGGGGCATTTATGGACGTCAAAAAAATGATGATCACTTGGAATGTACGTCCCAGCACCCGAGAGCAAGTCAAGGACGGAAAGGGCGAATGAACCTCGTAGCCCCCCCCCCCCAAAGGGCAAAAACACACCTGGTGGTCTGCCACCTGATAAGGAAGCTTCTCGACCCGAAGAAATGGCCCTGGCCCCTCAAAACAAGGTGTCGAAGGCCGAATCAGCAAAAGCCCCAGGTACCCGATTAGGGCACACATCATGCCGGAAAGATCCATATAAGGCCGAGGAACTTCCCAATGGGGGTGACAATACTTTGGGTGGCTGCTCACTCGATGAAGACACTCCCCACAGGTAGAAAGTAGGGTTAAGGGCACGATTCACGGTGCCAAAGGTCGGATCAGGAAGAAACCCAAGTAATCTGACGCGGGTTCGGCACGTGTCAAAAATCACTCGGAATCGCCAATCGAGGCCTAGAAGCTTCGAAATGGACACCCCGAAAGCGGTGCAATAAAACTAAGGTAGTACTAGAGGCCAAGCGTGCGTCTGAGCTGTTCCGGAATCGGGGCAAAACCCCTTGTCACTTAAACTGGCGCGCCCCTCCAAGTGGCCTCAAACCGGCGTGCCCCTCTAAAGGTCTCAAACCGTCGCGCCCCACATCCTGCACTGAAACTGGTGCTCCCCTCCTGATGGTTTGAAACCTGCGCACCCCCCTTTGGCACTTGAAGCGGTACGCCCTCAAGTGTAGTCAAACCGGCACGCCCCTCTCTCGACCGCGCCATTTTAACTGAAGGGCCTTCCCATCCTCGGTCTGATCCCCTATTTTCATCCGCGAATAGAGGGATATTGCCTGAAATGGATAAGCCCACTGTATCAGACCGGTGGGCAACCACCTACACACCTCAAGCCCCCCAAGAACGGAAGTCTTCAAGCTCTGCACCGAACATCACATCTTCACCGGTCTCCGCAGACCAATCCCGGGCTGGCACTGCCCTACTCTACCGCTCCCCCTATCCGCAGGCCACTCAGGGTCTTCGAGTGGGAAAAGAAGAAGAAGGAAAAGGATGAGGGATTTCTGGCTTCAAGGGCTTCCCCCATCTCCACTCCTATAAAAGGGAGGCATACTCCACTGGCAGAGAAATCGGGCTGATAAAAAAAGGGAGGAGCTTGCACCTGCGAAATCAAGAAAGGAGAAGAGAAAAGAAAAGAAGAGAGGTGAGAGTGAGCGGAGGGGGAGGAGCTTGTGCTCTGCTCCACCTCCCACCGGTGTATCCCTTTCCCTTTTCTATTTTCTCTAACATTTTCTTCTGTCACGGGGTAGATTCCCCTCTAGTATCTTGTTCTCCCATGTATCCCCTTCTCTTATGAGTGAATGAAAAGAAAGGTTGTTAAGATTATACGATGTGTTCTACTTCGTTAGCCTCTGCCTACCCTCTTTCTATCTTCTAATCATCCAGGGCCCTTCGAAGCCTGCCTCCCCGTGGCATGGCCTTCGAAGGAACCCGTCAAAGGGGTGAACATTCATAGCCTTCCATGGCGAACATCTCTCCCTTTGGAGCTCTTGCGAAGCTACGGCCCGTGAGTTGCTAGAACCCCTTGAAGGCTGGTCCTCGGGCTTCTGCACTCACCTGTGGGTCATCGGACCACCGTCAGGCTACTCTGAACTTTGGGAGTCATCCCGGGATACTCCATTTGAAAATCCCCCATTTCCCTTAGCAAACCTCTGTCCAGGGGAGGTGCTGCCCAATTTTTGCCAGGAATATGATCAATAAGAATAAGGAACAGGCACATACGAGTGTGAATTAACGAACATGCTTGAATCCTTCTGAACAAGCCATAAACTGAACTCCTGAACTCCATAGCCCTACATGATGAACCTTCGGATAAAACGCTTAAACCTTGACCTTGACAGATGAATAAGGTACTTAAACCTTCTCACTGAATTAACGAACAAGAGAGCAAAACGTCTAAGCCCTCTCATTAACCTATCTGGGTGAATGAATAAGAACCTTGACTTCCAAGTGAATGAAAAGAAGAGCAGAATGTAAAAAAACTCATAAGCCTTAATCCGGCGTGGCATAAACTGGCATGGTACCCCCCCCCCCCGCGCCGGTTTAACCTCTCTCACAAAACCCATTTCTACTCACTTCACCCGAAATCGACGTGCCCTCTTGCTTGCCCACCAAAACTGACGCGCCTCCCATTCATCCACAAACCGGCGCGCCCTTTTGCCACCTTAAACCGGTGCGCCCTGTGCCACCTTAAACTGGCGCTCGCCCTGCCTTCCTCAAATCCGGCGTGCCCCCTTTGCTTAGCCTCTAAACCAGCGTGCTTCCAAATAAAAGAAAACAACCAAATAAACAAAAGAAATGATATGAAACCAATAAATGAAAATGAACCACTTGTGTGTGAATAAATAATGGAATTTAACAATTGGAAGGATGATAATAAAAAAAAATTCTATAACCATGCATACCTCGGGACCCTCCCTCCTCCAGACTGTGTGTGAAGAGAAAAGCAATGATGCCCCTCTGAATTGGACGTGGACCTCGGGAGCCCCTCCTGACATGGCCATGATCCGAAGTCATTTTGAGCCAATAGTTCGTTAACTTGAGCCGCCTCTACTGGGATCCGATCCTGCATCCGCATTAAACTTCCCACATACGCGGTAGACATTTGTACGGTTTCATCGCTGTTCTTTTCGCTACAGATGCGGACTTCCATCCGAACAAGAAATGGTCCACTACTGACCGACAAATACGAATCCATGAACATTTATGCCGCAATGCGGGGTTTGTTTAAGAGTAATCCAAGACTTCGCTGTCGCTTTGTTATTATAAATTTCAGGCCGCATGGCCCCTTTTTCCGATACGATCAATCAAGGGTTTTCCCCTCTTCGAGGGGATGTAATTAACATCGTGACCTTTATGGCATGATGGGTTCTTAGTCCCGACACGACACACACAATCATCTGACTAGTCAGATCGAGCGCACCTCGGGCTTCCTTGAAGCCCGAATAAATCATCACCTAGGTGACTGGCACGCCCTCGCACTCAATAAACCGAATAAATGAACAAACAAATGAATAACAAGATAAAAAAGAAGTGCTCCCAAAAGTGCGTCTACATTAAGTCTGGGCAGAACTAGAAAAAGTCAGTCGACTGAATCATAATTCAGTCGACATATATGCCATGCAAGTTGACTGATATTTTCTGAAGTCGACTAAATTTTGCAAGATGAGTCGACTCAGTGAAGCCATTGTGTCGACTCAACAGAAGATTTCCATGATAGATGTCTAGAAGCATGTGTCGATACAATAGACCATTGTGTCAACACACTCAAGTCTTCCAGCCATAAAAGTGTGAAGAATTCAGTCAGCTGATAACTGCACTTGAGGTGTTCGAGGATATGTTGTCGACAGCAACAACAGATGCCAAGAACAATGCCAGCAAAGGCCAGCTGCTCAAGTGAAGAGGTCTTATTTGAAGAACAAGTTCAAGCCAACGGCTTATGCAGTTCAGTAGTTCAGAAGAGCACAACAGAAGTTTACTAGAAGTTCAGTCCACTATAAGTCTAGTCTAGCACAAGTTCAGTCTAGCAAAAGTTTAGATCAATAGAGTTTAGATCAAATAATATCAACTTTAGGAAAGGCTAGCAGAAGAAGAGTCTCATGTCGACTTGGTCATCAAAGCAAGTCGATAGATATTCAAGTTCTCAAACAGTTGAAGCCAAGCTTGCTGGAATGCAGAAGTTTATTGAAGACTTTAAAGCATGAGAAGCTTAAGATGTTAAATTGTGTGAAAACAAGCTTTACTGAAATCAACAAGGGTCATTGGATATAACTTGGAAATACTAGAGTCAAGTTCAAAAGATGGCATATGAGTTTAGCATCAATAGCAGTGAATGGAAATGAGAAGGCTGAGTCGACGCAGCGGAGGTAAGGAGTTGACACAACTGATGAAGGTATACATAACTTCAGTGGACGGTGATCCCAGTAATCTAAAAGATTATGTCGACGCAATGATGATATGGAGTCAACGCAATCGTGCACTTCAGACAGATTTTGTTCAGAAACAAGAAGGTGTCAAGGAGGTGTCGACCTACAGGGTCGACTCCATTGTGCAAAAGCACTATCTGGGCATTTACAGTAAGACTTGGGTCGACACAGTGAAGTTATGTGTCGTCACATCCTTTATGCCAGAAACATGAAATTCACAGTATTCAAAAGTTCAAGTCGACTTAGGTCCAAGCTCAAGTCGACTTATTCTTACTTGGACACGGCAACATGTAAGTTATTTAAGTCAACACGTGGACTCTCACCTCCAATGATTGGCATGCACCTGAAGGGCATGTGGCGCTGTTCTGGAAAGGTCCTAGGTTGGTATTTTCTTACTTGACTTGGAGTTAATAGCAAAATGTCCATCAGCTGGGAAGATTTTGTAGAAGCCCTTATTTATGTCACGTGGGCCTCACTTGAGTTATCATCTTCGAAGACCAATCATTGGTCATTTGTTTCTACACCTGGTATCTTGGATCTGGAGCCCTCCAAGGTCTGAACAATCCAAATTATCTCTTCTAGTGATGAAGGGTTCAGATTTGATTCTATCCTTATAAATACATCATGATGGCCTTCATGTGAAGGTTGGCCGAGCAGTAGTTATGAGAGGTAAATCAGCTTAGCTCGTCCCAGAAAAAGGAAGAGTATAGAGAAGAAAAAACGAAGAAGAGTTTGAGAAGAAAAGAATGAGAGTGAGTAGAGAGAGAGATTTGCGAGCAGTCTGAAGAGATCGAGAGAGAGGAAGAGAAAGGAAAACAGAGTACCAGATTTCCAGTTAAAGAGCTTCATCACAAGCTACATTGATTTGCTTTCATCTCTAGTTTCATTGGTTTTGTGTTATTTTTAGCTTCACTGTATTTTTCCTTTTCTTATTACTTCTATATTAGTTTGGTTTCTGCCTTACCATGCTTGGATGCACGGTAGGTGTTTGTGCACAGAACCCTACTGTGCATGTGGTTGTTCTGAGTGACCAGAATGTTGAGGAGTGATCCTCGTTGGCTGTTGTAAGCAGCTGTTCTGATTGTGCTATGTTGCATAATCTAGGTTGTACACAGCGGGTAGCTATGCACGTGTGCCCTCTGAGTGATCAGAGTGTGGGAGGAAGTGTTCCTCCAATTGCTACTGTAAGCAACAATTCAGATCTTGCTGGGTGCAAGATCAGGGTTGTGTACAACAGGTTGCTGTACACATTTGCACACTGTGTGATCAGTGTGTGTATGAGGAAGTTCTTCCTCGTTCAAGTTGTTTGGTAGCGTTTGTAGTGGAGGTTCTTCACATTCTTACTCTTGCAAGGGAAGCCCCACTCTGTTGAGTGAGGGGTGGACGTAGGTGTATGGATTTGCAGACCGAACCACCTTAAAAATTTTATGTTCCCGTGAATTGGTGTGATTGAATCCTTTTCTTTTTCTCCCTTCATAGGATGGTTTGTTGATCACAGGCTTTATTAAGTTCTAGCTCTCTTCTGTGCTATGATCATACATATCTGTTGAGTGTTCGATCAAGGCTCTGTGGGAGCCATCTTCTATTTAGCACCTTCTGTTTGGGTTGTTCTCCAAGTGTCTTAGTTATTTTTTGTGAGAAGCACTAGTTCATTTCTGTCTGCACTCGTTTAGCTATTTGTTTATCTAATAGTGTTGTTTCTACATTCGAGTTACTGGTAGCATTATTTTTAATTTTTGTCTAGACAATTAGTGTCCATATTTGTTTTTAATTGGGGATAGTTTTTGAAAAGGATCTATTCACCCCCCTCTAGATCTGATTGCACACCCAACAATTGATATCTAAGAGGGTCTCTGAAATACTCAGATCCAACGATCTGCAGAGTAGATTCTTGTGCACACTTTACATTTATTTCATCATCAATTCCTTTACTGAAAGTCTCTCTCTGATTTCCCCACCGATATTTAACGGTTCAAACTTTGATATATGGTTGGGGAGGATGTGTAGTCTGGTCAACTCATATGACTCGAAGCTATGGAAGCTTATATCTCATGGTCCTTATGAGTTGCTCG
This sequence comes from Amorphophallus konjac, assembly GCA_022559845.1. Classification (NCBI taxonomy): domain Eukaryota; kingdom Viridiplantae; phylum Streptophyta; class Magnoliopsida; order Alismatales; family Araceae; genus Amorphophallus; species Amorphophallus konjac. The sequence goes on along the minus strand of JAHNEJ010003381.1, from coordinate 69,912 downwards.
AAGACGAGTCTGTTTGGACTACAGATCATAAGTCCAAACATAAGAAAATTTGTTTGGTTATGAATTTATTCAATGCTGCAGTTGATTTTAATGCTTTCCCTTTTGTTTCAGGCTACAACACAGCCAAGGACATATTGGATGGCTTGGTCAGCATCCATGAAGAAAAGGAGGCCAGATATTTGATGGCAAATAGAAGTGATCACAACAGTGATCAAAAGGATGAATCATCCTCGTAGGTAAGCTCTGACTCTGATAATATCTCATTTCATGAGTGCATATACCGAGCTTACCAACTTGTACAAAATATTGAAATCCGAAAACAAAAAATTGAAAAACAAGTATGATCTTGCTGTTTTTAATTCTGGTTGTAAGACTTGTTCTGATCTAAAAATCATGAATGAATCATGTCTCTCTGATATTGATGTGCATAAAGAACAAATCAAATGTTTAAGATCAGAAAACCATAATCTCCATGCTAGAATTACTGATTTAGAGTGAACTGAAAATGAGCTAAGAAATCAACTATAATCAGTTTCTATTAATCATGAACTTTGTAATGAATTGATCTAGGATGATAACCTCACTAAGAAAATGAGAGATTAAAAGAAGAAAACACAAAGTTGTGTAAAAAAATGCTTCTCTCTGAAAAAGGAAAATGCATAGTTGATGATGACTCAGATGAAGTGCATGCACTCCTACAAGAAATTTAAAGTTTTAAAACTGTAAATGCCATGCTAAATGACAGGCTTGCTGCTTATGACGAAGAACTTGCCAGTGCAGAATTACATATTACATCCTTAGAAACTGAAATCCATGACTTAAATAATTCACTGTCTAAATTTGTTGATGGCAAAGAAAATTTGGATAGGCTGTTGGAAGTTAAGGTGAACTTCCAGAAAGAGGGGCTGGGCTACAATCCCATTAACAAGAAATCCTTTGAAAACAAGTTATAGACATCGTTTGTCAAGGGGTCTAATGTAGCCAACACCTCCGAGGTCAAACAACCTACCAATCTGAAAGCTCAAAAACATTAAAATGAGTTGAATAATCATGCTGAGCATGTCAAGAAAAATCATGCCAACAACCATGCTTCTAAGAATAAAAGAAAAGTTTCATGTTTCTATTGTGGCAAACATGGTCATGATATGCACAATTATTTTATCATGAAAAAGGATAATTTGAGAGCATGCAAAAATAAATTTGCTTTCAGTCATAACAACAAATCCATAGAGAAAAATCACTCTTATCATTGTTATTGTTGTGGTACAGTAGGACACATTGCTACACATTGTTGGTCAGCACAGGGAAGAAGAAATTCTTACTCTGAACCAGTCAAATTCCCTGTAAACAAACATGCTTTTAATAAACACAAATTTGTTTCAAAAGGTAGGCCTCATGTGTGTTATAATTGTAGAAAGTCTGGACAAACAATCAAGGACTGTTGGCAAATAAAAAGGAGATGCAATTCTGAAGTTAAAAATGGTAACATTTCTGTTAATTTACAGAAATTCAATTGTGAACAGTATTTTTTTCTCTCCCGGGGAATTGCCTCCGGAGGCAAGAGGTGCAGTAGTGTTGGATAAGGCTGGGCTGCCTAGCTTCCAGTTCCCTTAGGTGATAGATAGTTATTTTACTATTTGAGTGTTATTGAGTCTAAACAGGTCTGTACAATCAAGGGTATGCCCCGGTGATTTCTGTAAGTTCATTCAAAGGTTTTTGGAATAAAATTTCTATCTTTAATGATTAAAAAAAATTGTAATGTCCCGAGATCCGATTCCCAATTTATGGGTAATTTTTTTCCTTTTTCTATCAGACCTCGAAACATTACGTCGTACGTATCACGGAAGCACAAATGTATATATATTCGCATGAGAGAGAGAAACTACAATTACATGAAATATAAATAGCATCTCAACCATTCATAATCCCCAAAAATACAAATCCATTGTCCGAATACACGTAAGTTCATACATGATCACCAATCCACGAACTATCCATAATATGAAAGATAAATATCCATAGTCTACCCTGATGTAGTGAGGACCATAACTACTCCTTGGCCGCAGTCTCCTCCTTGACCTCCTCTACTGCATCCCCTGAAAACATGTGCCACAAGGGGATGAGTGTGACGCTCTGTAGGCAACCTAATCAAATCGGGGTTAACTCGCATTTATATAGCCCATTCACATGCATAATTCAAATATTAACAAAATCATAATCCATTCATTACGTTTTCAAGTCCAAAATACGTTAAACTGGTAGCTGCAGGGCAAAGGTCAACTTTTATAGAGCATAAGTCCACCTTTTCCCACGTTCAGAACACGCTGAATCAACACATGCAGGGCAGAAGTTGACTTTGACAGGGCCAGAAGTTGACTTCTGCAGCATCCAGAACCTGGACTGGCCAGGCACACAGGCAGGAGTCTACTCTGATAGGGCCAGAAATCGACTTCTGCATGCAGACAAAACCAATACGTGGGAAATACACATTTGTCATCTAACATATAAAATACCCATGCATGCACTAAGTCTACAATGAATGATTAGTTGCTCATTTTCACATTTTCATGAGTTACAAGAGCGAACTCCCACCTAAACCCCTACCGCATGGGGCGTTATATATCCCCGTCCCCCGGGTTCTGTGGCATTACGTATCGCCGTCCCACAAAACGAACCATCAGAATCATAAGATTTTAACCAAGGCGTTACGTATCACTGTCCCTTGGGTTCTTTTACTTCTACGGCGTTACATATCACCGTCCTGCAGAAGGGACCGAAGTCCAACCTCACAGAATGCTGCTGTTTTCCATTCATAACATTCACATCGTATTCGCATTCACATTCATACTCATATTATAATATTCGTATAATGCTTAATCTTATCTTAGCATAACATACGCATGCTTCCATATGGTTTAAGTGGGCTAATCATACTTTTAAGCTTATTATTGTGGAACAGATCATGATCGGGTTACCAGTAAGGTATCTTAATTTCTGAAGGTTTCATAAAAACACATCAATTGGTTTTAGGTTTTTGTAACAAAATAAGATTATTTCTAGGTTACACATGCCTAGAAAACCATTCATAATTTCAAGTACAGAATTTCTGTGATCATAAAATTTCTACAGTAGGTTACCAACTTGGTTCTTTGTCATTTCCCATTTTTTTATATTTTTCGGAATCACAATGACCCTTCCAAAATCTCCTTTTCCTGGTTTCTGGAAAACTGGGACAGAACAGCATATGCATGGCATAAGTCGACTTCTGCAGGGTCAGAAGTTGACTTATGTCAGCACCCAGAACTTGAACTGGGTAGGTGCACAGGCAGAAGTTGACTCTGATAGGGCCAGAAGTCGAGTTCTGCCTGCAGACAGAACCTAGACTGGCCAGGCACACAGGTAGAAGTCGACTTCTGCCTACAGATAGAACCGAACTGGGTGGGAAATCACATTTTTTAAAAAGAGAAGGAGGGATGTTACAAAATTTTCAGATTATAGAATCTATTTATGATACTCCTTCGTGCATTTGGACATATTTCATCATGCTAATGATTCCATAGCCCCTGCCTACATGTCATGACAAACACAAAACGGAAGTGACTCCATAATGAGCTATGGTGACATACTGATGAAACAGAAACGGTGTCCGACTTGAGATCTTAACGTGAATAATTAGGATTCGAACTGAGCCACAGGACTGACAAACAAAAACTTGATGACTGCAAGATGATCCCACATACCTTTAGTCTCTTTTTAACATATAGAAACTACTTAGAAACCATTCTAATGCATCGTTGCCCCCTAAGATTTGAGATTAGGTGCTTACCTTTCAATGTGTTAAACCAACGATCCGGGGATGAGATCCACACCCCAGATCCACCCAGAGCTTTTCCCTCCGTCCAAGGGCGCCGCAGGATCATCCTCCACGCAACAGATCTTCCTCCCACGCCGGTCAAGGTCCCTTACTCTCTCCTAACGCAAGAAAGATAGAAGATGGTGGAGAGCTGAAGAGAATGGTTGCTAAAGGCTTTCTACCCGTGAAACCCACGTCCTTATATGGTTTTTCAGCCTCCCAAGGGTTTGCCCATGACCTACAGGTGCCATTCCCGCTCCCAAGGCTGCTGGTTGGAGAGGAGTTAATGCCATGCACCTCTTCGGGTTTGAACAGAGGCGACCCTTCGACCATTGGTCATAAACTTGGGTGAACGCGCTCTTATGTTGGGATATGGGTTGGGATGTCTTCAGATAAAGTCAAGATGACTTCCAGATCTAACCTTGGGTCATAGTTTTATTGAATTTCATTATCCCTAGCAGGAGTTATGATTTTCTCAAGATTAACATTTATTCTCCCTCATTCCAGTCGTGACCTTTCTGTAGCCCGAGATAATTCGATCATAACTCTAGTGTCCAAGCGGCGTTTGGCCTCGACCTCAACATAGAAAATGTAGCTAACATCCCATTAGAGATTATGGCTTTTGTTTTAGGTCATTTCAATAACCCCACATGAAGTTATGAATTTCTAATTAATTACATGTGAATTCCACTAATAGTCACACCTCTTCATGATGGTTGGTGACAATGGGCTCAGAACCTTAAGTTCTGGTGCGAATTGAGTTTCCATCTCAACAGAAGAGTTTGGGTTAAATGCCCAAGATCTCTATTGGACCTATTTTCAGCTCATTTGGATAACTATGAGCCAAGATATCCTTATTTCAATAGGTGGCAGCATTTTCTGTAACTATTTCGACCTATTTTCATAAACTCCCTCTTAACCCATATTAGGCCTATTTTCCAAAGTAATAATCTTCATCAAAGTTGTTCCTTACCCCACGGCCGTCGCATAGGCTTTGGTTTTACTTAATTCCAACCTTCCTAAGTTGAGTTATGAATTCCCTAAGTATCCTTCGATATTCTACCTAGATTTCTAGTTCATTGTGTTAATGGGTCCGAATTGTACCCAATTGGGCCAGTGCCCAAATTGGTGGTTCTAACAACCTCTCCCCATTAAAATAATTTCATGCTCGAAATTAGCTTAAAATTTTAAGATTACTTGCCAAATAGTTGAGGATATTCTTGGCGCATCTTCTTCTCCAATTCCCATGTTGCTTCCTTGGAATGAGAATACTTTCATAACACCTTCACCAATCGAATGGTTTTATTCCTCAACACCTGCTCCTTCTACTCTATGATCTCACTGGCCTGCTCCACATATGATAAATTTGCTCGAACCTCCAAGGGCTCGTACTCTATAACATGTGAGGCATCCGAGACATACTTTCTGAGCATGGAGATGTGAAAGACCGGATGTACATGCGACATAGTAGGCGGAAGTGCAAGTCGATAAGCCACCTCGCTGACCTTTTGCAAAATCTTGAAAGGCCCAATATATCTAGGACTGAGCTTGCCCTTTTTCCCGAATCACATGACACCCTTAGTGGGAGACACCTTTAGGAACACATGGTCTCCCTCTACAAATGCTAACTCTCTCCGCCATTGGTCTGCATAACTTTTCAAACGGATCTGGGCTGTGAGGAGTCGCTGCCTGATCACAGATATCTTCTCTAAGCAGTCATGTACCAACTGTGGTCCGAAAAGCTGTTTATCACCATCTCCATACCAAGACACTGGTGATCTACATTGCCGCCCATAGAGTGCTTCATAAGGTGCCATTCCGACGGCAGAATGGTAACTATTGTTGTATGCAAATTCCATCAAGGGCAAATGATCGTCCCAGTTGCCCTTCCATTCAATACTGCACGCCCTCAACATATCTTCTAAAGTCTGGATAGTGAGCTCGGTTTTCCCATTAGTCTGAGGATGGAATGCTGAGCTGAAACGCAACTCTGTCCCCATAGCCTGCTACAGACTCTTCCAGAACCTCGCTGTGAATCGAGTGTCTCGGTCAGTGATGATAGATAAAGGTGCGCCATGCAACCGAATGATCTCAGCGATGAACAGTTTTACTACGGATTCGATTGGAGTCTGCTTATTGATGGGTAGAAAGTGTCCAGTCTTTGTGAATATGTCCACAATTACCCAGATGGTATCATGCTTCCTTCTTGTCATGGGTAGACCATGATGTGTGAATGGATTGAACGATAGATCTAGAGGGGGGGGTGAATAGTTCTAACCCTAATTCTGTAACTCTACAGCAGTTAATAGAAATGTAGAAATGAACAAAACTGCTGTGAACAGAAACACTAACGAAACAGTATAAATTATCAACAATAAAGATGATATGGACAAACTATCAATCACTGAGAACTCCAAAGACAGTAGATCAATCAACTCAGTATAGTACCTGGCAGAGGCTTGATTCGACAATCTCTTCATGCAAGGGTCAGTTTTCCAGATAGACGTAATCTATCCTTCTGACTGAGCCTTTTTATATACCACTGAGTGATTGACCATAATACAGGTATGAAATGAAGAAAGTGCAAATTAGGTCAAGATAAATCAGATACCAATCAAATTAAGTAGATACAGAGATGAATTAGTGCGAACAATTTGGTTGAAGGCTTAAGCAATAATTGATTATATCAGAGAAATCAGAGTCTCACTGTCGATGATTCTAAGCATTCATCTAATCGCAGTAAAGATGATATAATCAATCACACACGATAGATCAATTTTAGGAGGTTTGATCTCGAGCTTGAGATCTACATCTACCCTTTACTCAACTGAGTAAGGCTTCCGCTGCCAAACAGCTTGAACTCCACTGATCCACAGCTTCGGGGATGAAATCCCTACAAATAGCTGAGCCTCATAGCTTGCTTTTCCCGCTGAGCAACACAGCTTGCTGTCTGAGGATCACACCTCGCCGCTGAGCACTACAGCTTGCTCCGCTGATACACATCTTATAGTAAATTCAAAAAGAAAAAATAGAAGAAGCAATGAAAAACAATAACAGAAAGAAAAACTGTAGCTCCACTGGAGCGATCTGACTCTGGATTTGATCCAAAAGTCAGGATAATACACTTCTGCTCTATCTCACTTCTCTCTCTCAAACAAACTTACGGCACTCTATTTTCTTCTAACTCTTCTGCCCCAGACTCTTTCACTCTTGAATTCTTCTCAGACTCTTCTCTCTCGATCTCTGGAACTCTCTTGCTCTTCAGCTCTTTTCTCCTCTTCTAATCAGCTTCTCTCATATTCTCTTATTCTCTCTTTTCCTTCACTCCATTCCTTTGGCTGCTCGATCCCCTTTTTATACAGAAGAGCGTGAGTCTGTGGTCCCACGAGCTTTTCAAATTTTGGGCGCGTGGAAGACACACTCCCACCCAATAATTTTATCCAGAATGCGCACTTGGAGAGCCTACGTGTCAGGAGTAGAGGATGAGATGATCCATGGGGCAGGATGTTAGATCAACTTCCTATCTTGGATCACGTGCCCTTAATCCGCTTCACTTTATATTCCACGTGAGAATAATGCGGTCTACCTTTATGCAACCCATGTGTTCGAGCATGGATCTGGGTTGTTTCTTCCTTTGTGTCCAAAACAGAATCAAAGATTTATGAGACTTATGAAGCATGTAATAATTATTAGCAAATGCAGTTTCAGATGCCTCACAAGGTCAGACAATTCATATAAATGTATGCACAAAATTCTTCAAGAGCATCGATGCATGAACAAGATACATCAGCCTGTATAGCTAACGCATACAGTAGGTTAGAATAGGCACATAGACCTTTGAGTCATACAAGTAGACCTTATATGCCAGACTAACTGACTCTATAATAAATGTGCATTGACTTGTATTTATAGTGAATGCACAAGATGCATCGACCTTGAGAACGATGACTTACTAGCATCGACCCTTCTATAACATGCATTGACCTATGCTGCAGACGCTAGCTCACTAGCATCGACCTTTCTCTAGAATCCAAAAATGTGCAGACCTTATGGAGCAATGACTTCTAAAAATGTACCGACCATCAGGACTGGAATGAATGTATGCACTGACCTGACAGACTATAATGTGAATGTGCACCGACCTTCAAACTTATATGCGAGTGTGCGTCGACCTTTCAATGCAACAATTCTGTACATGCATAGACCTTCAGAACAGAAGTGGATATATGCACGGACCTTTCTTTCTCAAATGTATGAATATGCTTCGACCTTATGGTGGAACACATTATATATATATATATATATATATATATATATATATATATATATATATATATATATATATATATATCTTTCGGTTTATTTATCTTTTTCATTTGCGTAGGCGTGCCAGTCCCATAGAAACTAGGGTACGCTCCTTAAAGCCAGAAATCCCAAACGGTGACTGGCAGACCCAGATGGATGGAAAACCTCGAGGACTAGCCGACGAGGGGCACCAATACTCCTTGGGCCAAATACTTTGTCTGAAAGGGACGGCCAAAACGGGGGGAAACTGATGTGGGACGGGACGCGACTCGAGATAATAAGGGACTCTAGCTCGCGGATGCCCCTAAGCGAGGGAAGCTTGCGGATGTCCGCGGTTGAGAAACCGACAATGACTCTCGGGTATCGGCTTTTCCGCGTGCTCGGATCGAGTCACGGGACGAGTTAAACACACACACTCTCGCAGCGGTGATAAAAGTATAACGAGCTACGTTCCTATCACTCTAACAGTGGCATATGAAAATATACGAGTAAAGCAAATGCCAAAAGAGGAGGGTGGTGAGTGTACCTCTATGCTCCGGACGTGGGGAAGATGACCCCAGCTAAGAACCGTAACTCCTGGTACAGTAATTATTAATAATTTACAGCAGTGAATTTTATTGCCCACTCCACGTAGGGAGGTAAAGGGCTACAATGGGACCCAGGAATAACGATCTTGGGTTGACTGGCAGCGAGTCGGAAGGGCTATCGGGTCAGAGACGGGCTGCTGTTCCAGCTCGGTTCTGACTCGGTACTGTTCCAAGTTGGTACAGCAAGGGAACTCAGCAACTGGGACGGCGGCTTCCGGTCGAATCCTTGTTGCGGCGATTGGCTGGGACGCTGGTGGATGACTCCTCTTCGATCCCCGAAGTCGGCGGCGACTGACGCTAAGTAATTTTGCAAGAATTAACTTGTTGCTGTCTTTGCTGGCCTATTCACGGATCAGTTCTGCGCGTCTCCACGAAAAGAATTTTTACTCCCAGATCCGGTGTCGGATCGAGGCGAAACTGGTACCGATGGATAGAGGACTCAAAGGGCTACAAGATATAATTATTTCAGATCCATCCAGTAGACATATTAGAAATGAAAATGACTGTTCCCAAGGTTTTTTTTACTGACTCGGATTACAGACAGTCAGGACAGAATAGGATCTGCCTGAGACTGAATTTTGACCGACCTAAAAGTGATGGATCTAGACTCTGAAGAAATTATAGGTGGAAGAGGGGGATGGGAGGAACACGTATGATTTTTTTTGGGAATTTTTGGAGAAGGTTAAGGGGGTGGGAAAAATACGACAACAGGACACTATCCTACAGATCTACTGATGGGCAGACTGTCAAGGTGGAACTAAAATTACTGGAAAAATACTAAACGAAGGCGAAATGACACGAAATTTGAACTGGGATTGGGGGATGATAAGAGGAACAAACCCTCAAAATTGGAGCTCGAACAGATCTCCTAATTGGGAAATAAAATTTTGGCTTCAAGCTTATGTCCAGGGGTGGACAAAACTCCGATGAGGCAGCAGTGGTGGTGCGATGGCGGCTCGATGGCGGCGGCAGCGGCGATGCTGAGCTTCTCACTCAGAGAGTGGGAGATGGGGAGGCTTCACACCTCTGAAAATTCAGAGCTATCACAACTCCAAGGGGGAGAGAGGGTGCCCTTGGGCAAATTGAGCAACAAATGGGAATTTTCTTCATTAATTGCTAAGGAATTCACAAAATACATGGGTTATATAGAAATAGAAAAAAAGTCATAAACTACCCTCAGATCTAGGGTTAGGGAGGGGTAAACTAGGGATACGATAATTAATCCCCCATGTGGTCAAATGACCAAATTAAATAAAATTCAACAAGGAATAAACAATAGTAAAGGGGGGAGCATCTTGGACTTTGCTTGGTCCAAGTTTGAATTATCTTCCACCTTGTCCCCCGCTTGGTCCAAGTCCAATCTTGGACTTTGAACTAGCCCCACATGGGCCCTAGATCCTATGTGGACCAATGAAAAATAAGGTGGGGGCCCTGCTGGACCTACTGGCAAATTACATAGAAACCCAAAGGCCTTTTTGCAAAGAAACCCAAAGATTCCTAATGACTAACCCTTTGGCTTATAATGCCTTACATTTGCAAACCGAATTAGCCAAGGATATAAATTCAAACAAAAAGGACACAATGTAAAAATAAAAGGTTACTGATCCGTGTTGATTCCCATCAATTCTCCCCGGGTGGGAAGAACTCGACCCCGTCGAGTAAGGGGTACGGCTACTCGTGTGGCTCCTGCGGATCGGACACCATACCAGGTAGCGCGGAGTACGCTCCACTCCAAGTAATCGTCACCTACTGATGCGGGACAGAAGTGGGGGGTCTTCTTCTTTCTGCCCATAGTCGCGCTATAGCCTCCTAGCGCCTTCTTGAAGAACGTGCTATATCATCCTAGCACGTTCACAGACGTTGGCAGAACGACGAACCTCGACGTTGGGGCTCCCGTGGATGACTCTGGGGGTTCAAAACACAAGGGGAAAGCACATAGGATGATGGACAACACACGGGGAACACTAAAATTGAAATCAAACCAACCTAATACTATCTAGGATAACTTTGGTGAAGGTGGATGTGGGGGATGAGCGGCGGGGAAGGAAGGTGGGTGTAGATGATGCTAGGGTCGTGAGGAAGCTTGGCTGGGGCCTCTCACCTGATCCTTTCGTAGGGACGGTGCAGTCGAGCTCCATCCTAACCGTAACAACATCCTTGGCGGTGGTGAGGGGAGGTGAACGTTGGTGGAAGAAGAACGAAGCTCCGAATGGAGCCTCGCACTCGACCCCGTCTCAGAGCCGGTACATCCGGGGCTTCGCTCGTCCTCAATTGAAGGGGAAAAGAGAGAGGATCAAGAGAAGAAGGTTGGGCATCGCACTTGGAGAGGGGAGGAGGAAGGAGGTTTCCAAAGATTAGGGAAGATAGCCATGGCTATACTCAAGAACACTTTCATAGATTCATTGCTTCGTTTAATCAAACAAGATGGGATACATATGTAGGGGAAGGGGAAGACAAAACGACGCTAGAACATCGATTACAATCATGGAAAACAACAAACATTGAAGACTTTTGTGAGTTTTGGCGCCGGGAAGTTGGACCGTCTACAGCAGAGTTTCTGTCTGAGATCGGGCTAGGGGAACCTAGCGCCTTCATCCAGGTCGCGCTACCCAAAGGTAGCGTGTTCATCTTCGGCCCAACAGCTTCCACGATCAGCTTTGGCCTGGCAGCTTGCTTGATTCCCATCAAACCCCTCCACTTTGGAAGGTTCGTCCTCGAACCTCGTAGCTCAAGATCCCAGTCTGTGAGAACAGCCTGGTTCCCTAAGCTCTGATACCATTTGATGCGGGACAGAAGTGGGGGGTCTTCTTCTTTCTGCCCATAGTCGCGCTATAGCCTCCTAGCTCTCTTCTGCGCTATCATCATACATATCTGTTGAGTGTTCGATCAAGGCTCTGTGGGAGCCATCTTCTATTTAGCACCTTTTGTTTGGGTTGTTCTCCAAGTGTCTTAGCTATTTTTTGTGAGCATCACTAGTTCATTTCTGTCTGCACTCGTTTAGCTATTTGTTTATCTATTAGTGTTCTTTCTACATTTGAGTTACTGGTAGCATTATTTTTATTTTTTGTCTAGGCAATTAGTGTCCAGATTTGTTTTTAATTGGGGATAGTTTTTGAAAAGGATATATTCACCCCCCTCTAGATCTTATTGCGCACCCAACAATTGGTATCTAAGAGGGTCTCTGAAATACTCAGATCCAACGATCTGCAGAGTAGATTCTTGTGCACACTTTACATTTGTTTCATCATCAATTCCTTTACTGAAAGTCTCTCTCTGATTTCCCCACCGATCTTTAACAGTTCAAACTTTGATCTATGGTTGGGGAGGATGTGTAGTCTGGTCAACTCATATGACCCGAAGCTATGGAAGCTTATATCTCATGGTCCTTATGAGTTGCCCGAAGACGAGTCTGTTTGGACTACATATCATAAGTCCAAACATAAGAAAATTTGTTTGGTTATGAATTTATTCAATGTTGCGGTTGATTCTAATGCTTTCCCTTTTGTTTCAGGCTACAACACAGCCAAGGACATATTGGATGGCTTGGTCAGCATCCATGAAGAAAAGGAGGCCAGATGTTTGATGGCAAATATAAGTGATCACACCAGTGATCAAAAGGATGAATCATCCTCGTAGGTAAGCTCTGACTCTGATAATATCTCATTTCATGAGTGCATATACCGAGCTTACCAACTTGTACAAAAAATTGAAATCCGAAAACAAAAAATTGAAAAACAAGTATGATCTTACTGTTTTTAATTCTGGTTGTAAGACTTGTTCTGATCTAAAAATCATGAATGAATCATGTCTCTCTGATATTGATGTGCATAAAGAAAAAATTAAATGTTTAAGATCAGAAAACCATAATCTCCATGCTAGAATTACTGATTTAGAGTGAATTGAAAATGAGCTAAGAAAACAACTAGAATCAGTTTCTGTTAATCATGATCTTTGTAATGAACTGATCTAGGATGATAACCTCACTAAGAAAATGAGAGTTTAAAAGAAGAAAACATAAAGTTGTGTAAAAAACTTGCTTCTCTCTGAAAAAGGAAAATGCATAGTTGATGATAACTCAGAAGAAGTGCATGCACTCCTACAAGAAATTGAAAGTTTTAAAACTGTAAATGCCATGCTAAATGACAAGCTTGCTGCTTGTGACGAAGAACTTGCCAGTGCAGAATTGCATATTACATCCTTAGAAAGTGAAATCCATGACTTAAATAATTCACTGTCTAAATTTGTTGATGGCAAAGAAAATTTGGATAGGCTGTTGGGAGTTAAGGTGAACTTCCAGAAAGATGGGCTGGGCTACAATCCCATTACCAAGAAATCCTTTGAAAACAAGTTACAGACATCGTTTGTCAAGGGGTCTAATGTAGCCAGCACCTCCGAGGTCAAACAACCTACCAATCTGAAAGCTCAAAAACATTAAAATGAGTTGAATAATCATGTTGAGCATGTCAAGAAAATCATGCCAACAACCATGCTTCTAAGAATAAAAGAAAAGTTTCATATTTCTATTGTGGCAAGCATGGTCATGATATGCACAATTATTTTATCATGAAAAAGGATAATTTGAGAGCATGCAAAAATAAATTTGCTTTCAGTCATAACAACAAATCCGTAGAGAAAAATCACTCTTATCGTTGTTATTGTTGTGGTAAAGTAGGACACATTGCTACACATTGTTGGTCAGCATAGGGAAGAAGAAATTCTTACTCTGAACCAGTCAAATTCCCTGAAAACAAACATGCTTTTAATGAACACAAATTTGTTTCAAAAGGTAGGCCTCATGTGTGTTATAATTGTAGAAAGTCTGGACAAACAATCAAGGACTGTTGGCAAATAAAAAGGAGATGCAATTCCCAAGTTAAAAATGGTAACATTTCAATTAATTCATAGAAATTCAATTGTGAACAGTATTTTTTTTGTCTCCCGGGGAATTGCCTCCGGAGGCAAGAGGTGTAGTAGTGTTGGATAAGGCTGGGCTACCTAGCATCCAGTTCCCTTAGGTGATAGATAGTTATTTTACTATTTGAGTGTTATTGAGTCTGAACAGGTCTGTACAATCAGGGGTATGCCTCGGTGATTTCTGTAAGTTCATTCAAAGGTTTCTAGAAAAAAAATTCTATCTTTAATGATTAAAAAAAAATTGTAACGTCCCGAGATCCGATTCCCAATTTATGGGTAATTTTTTTCCTTTTTCTATCAGACCTCGAAACATTACGTCGTACGTATCGCGGAAGCACAAATGTATATATATTCGCATGAGAGAGAGAAACTACAATTACATGAAATATAAATAGCATCTCAACCATTCATAATCCCCAAAAATACAAATCCATTGTCCGAATACACGTAAGTTCATACATGATCACCAATCCACGAACTATCCATAATATGAAAGATAAATATCCATAGTCTACCCTGATGTAGTGAGGACCATAATTACTCCTTGGCCGCAGTCTCCTCCTCGACCTCCTCTACTGCATCCCCTGAAAACATGTGCCACAAGGGGATGAGTGTGGCACTCAGTAGGCAACCTAATCAAATCAGGGTTAACTCGCATTTATATAGCCCATTCACATGCATAATTCAAATATTAACAAAATCATAATCCATTCATTACGTTTTCAAGTCCAAAATACGTTAAACTGGTAGCTGCAGGGCAAAGGTCAACTTTTACGGAGCATAAGCCCACCTTTTCCCACGTCCAGAACACGCTAAATCAACACATGCAGGGCAGAAGTTGACTTTGACAGGGCCAGAAGTTGACTTCTGCAGCATCCAGAACCTGGACTGGCCAGGCAAACAGGCAGGAGTCGACTCTGATAGGGCTAGAAGTCGACTTCTACATGTAGACAAAACCAATACGTGGGAAATACACATTTTTCATCTAACATATAAAATACCCATGCATGCACTAAGTCTACAATGAATGATTAGTTGCTCATTTTCACATTTTCATGAGTTACACAATTTATGTTATTCATGGAACTGAAGAGCTGCTGTAAACACAAGAGGCCCACATACAAACGAACGAAATAGTACTATGCAGACCCGAGAGTGAACTCCCACCTAAACTCCTACCGCATGGGGTGTTATATATCCCCGTCCCCCGGGTTCTGTGGCATTACGTATCACCGTCCCACAGAACGAACCATCAAAATCATAGGATTTTAACCAAGGCGTTACGTATCACCGTCCCTTGGGTTCTTTTACTTCTGCGGTGTTACGTATCGCCGTCCTGCAGAAGGGACCGAAGTCCAACCTCACAGAATGCTGCTGTTTTCCATTCATAACATTCACATCGTATTCGCATTCACATTCATACTCATATTATAATATTCGTATAATGCTTAATCTTATCTTAGCATAACATACGCATGCTTCCATATGGTTTAAGTGGGCTAATCATACTTTTAAGCTTATTATTGTGGAACAGATCATGATCGGGTTACCAGCAAGGTATCTTAATTTCTGAAGGTTTTAGAAAAACACATCAATTGGTTTTAGGTTTTTGTAACAAAATAGGATTATTTCTAGGTTACACATGCCTAGAAAACCATTCATAATTTCAAGTACAGAATTTCTGTGATCATAAAATTTCTAAAGTAGGTTACCAACTTGGTTCTTTG
This sequence comes from Amorphophallus konjac, assembly GCA_022559845.1. Classification (NCBI taxonomy): domain Eukaryota; kingdom Viridiplantae; phylum Streptophyta; class Magnoliopsida; order Alismatales; family Araceae; genus Amorphophallus; species Amorphophallus konjac. The sequence continues at coordinate 54,526 of JAHNEJ010003381.1, read as the reverse complement.
TCATTTTCTATTTTTTTTATATTTTTCGGAATCAAAATGACCCTTCAAAAATATCCTTTTCCTGGTTTCTGGAAAACTGGGACAGAACAGCATATGCATGGCATAAGTCAACTTCTGCAGGGTCAGAAGTTGACTTATGTCAGCACCCAGAACTTGAACTGGGTAGGTGCACAGGCAGAAGTTGACTCTGATAGGGCCAGAAGTCGAGTTCTGCCTGCAGACAGAACCTGGACTGGCCAGGCACACAGGCAGAAGTCGACTTCTGCCTACAGATAGAACCGAACTGGGTGGGAAATCACATTTTTTAAAAAGAGAAGGAGGGATGTTACAAAATTTTCAGATTATAGAATCTATTTATGATACTCCTTCGTGCATTTGGACATATTTCATCATGCTAATGATTCCATAGCCCCTGCCTATATGTCATGACAAACACAAAACGGAAGTGACTCCATAATGAGCTATGGTGACGTACTGATGAAACAGATACGGTGTCCGACTTGAGATCTTAACGTGAATAATTAGGATTCGAACTGAGCCACAGGACTGACAAACAAAAACTTGATGACTGCAAGATGATCCCACATACCTTTAGTCTCTTTTTAACATATAGAAACTACTTAGAAACCATTCTAATGCATCATTGCCCCCTAAGATTTGAGATTAGGTGCCTACCTTTCAATGTGTTAAACCAACGATCCGGGGATGAGATCCACACCCCAGATCCACCCAGAGCTTTTCCCTCCATCCAAGGGCGCCACAGGATCATCCTCCACACAACAGATCTTCCTCCCATGCCGGTCAAGGTCCCTCACTCTCTCCTCACGCAAGAAAGATAGAAGATGGTGGAGAGCTGAAGAGAATGGTTGCTAAAGGCTTTCTACCCATGAAACCCACCTCCTTATATGGTTTTTCAGCCTCCCAAGGGTTTGCCCATGACCTACAGGTGCCATTCCCGCTCCCAAGGCTGCTGGTTGGAGAGGAGTTAATGACATGCACCTCTTTGGGTTTGAACAGAGGCGACCCTTCGACCATTGGTCATAAACTTTGGTGAACGCGCTCTTATGTTGGGATATGGGTTGGGATGTCTTCAGATAAAGTCAAGATGACTTCCATATCTAACATTGGGTCATAGTTTCATCGAATTTCATTATCCCTAGCAGGAGTTATGGTTTTCTCAAGATTAACATTTATTCTCCCTCATTCCAATCGTGACCTTTCGGTAGCCCGAGATAATTCGATCATAACTCTAGTGTCCAAGCGGTGTTTGGCCTCAACCTCAACATAGAAGATGTAGCTAACATTCCATTAGAGATTATGGCTTTTGTTTTAGGTCATTTCAATAACCCCACATGAAGTTATGAATTTCTAATTAATTACATGTGAATTCCACTAATAGTCACACCTCTTCATGATGGTTGGTGACAATGGGCTCAGAACCTTAGGGTCTAGTGCGAATTAAGTTTCCATCTCAACAGAAGAGTTTGGGTTAAGAGCCCAAGATCTCTAATGGACCTATTTTCAGCCCATTTGGATAACTATGAGCCAAGATATCCTTATTTCAACAGGTGGCAGCGTTTTCTGTAACTATTTCGACCTATTTTCATAAACTCCCTCTTAACCCATATTAGGCCTATTCTCCAAAGTTATAATCTTCATCAAAGTTGTTCCTTACCCCACGGCCGTCGCATGGGCTTTGGTTTTACTTAATTCCAACCTTCCTAAGTTGAGTTATGAATTCCCTAAGTATCCTTCGATATTCTACCTAGATTTCTAGTTCATTGTGTTAATGGGTCCGAATTGTACCCAATTGGGCCAGTGCCCAAATTGGTGGTTCTAACAACCTCTCCCCATTAAAATAATTTCATGCTCGAAATTAGCTTAAAATTTTAAGATTACTTGCCAAATAGTTGAGGATATGCTTGGCGCATCTTCTTCTCCAATTCCCATGTTGCTTCCTTGGAATGAGAATACTTTCATAACACCTTCACCAAACGAATGGTTTTATTCCACAACACCTGCTCCTTCTACTCTATGATCTCACTGGGATGCTCCACATATGATAAATTTGCTCGAACCTCCAAGGGCTCGTACTCTATAACATGTGAGGCATCCGAGACATACTTTCTGAGCATGGAGATGTGAAAGACCGGATGTACATGCGACATAGTAGGCGGAAGTGCAAGTCGATAAGCCACCTCGCTGACCTTTTGCAAAATCTTGAAAGGCCCAATATATCTAGGACTGAGCTTGCCCTTTTTCCCGAATCACATGACACCCTTAGTGGGAGACACCTTTAGGAACACATGGTCTCCCTCTACAAATGCTAACTCTCTCCGCCATTGGTCTGCATAACTTTTCAAACGGATCTGGGCTGTGAGGAGTCGCTGCCTGATCACAGATATCTTCTCTAAGCAGTCATGTACCAACTGTGGTCCGAAAAGCTGTTTATCACCATCTCCATACCAAGACACTGGTGATCTACATTGCCGCCCATAGAGTGCTTCATAAGGTGCCATTCCGACGGCAGAATGGTAACTATTGTTGTATGCAAATTCCATCAAGGGCAAATGATCGTCCCAGTTGCCCTTCCATTCAATACTGCACGCCCTCAACATATCTTCTAAAGTCTGGATAGTGAGCTCGGTTTGCCCATTAGTCTGAGGATGGAATGCTGAGCTGAAACGCAGCTCTGTCCCCATAGCCTGCTGCAGACTCTTCCAGAACCTCGCTGTGAACCAAGTGTCTCGGTCAGTGATGATAGATAAAGGTGCACCATGCAACCGAATGATCTCAGCGATGAACAGTTTTACTACGGATTCGATTGGAGTCTGCTTATTGATGGGCAGAAAGTGTCCAGTCTTTGTGAATCTGTCCACAATTACCCAGATGGTATCATGCTTCCTTCTTGTCATGGGTAGACCATGATGTGTGAATGTATTGAACGATAGATCTAGAGGGGGGGTGAATAGTTCTAACCCTAATTCTGTAACTCTACAGCAGTTAATAGAAATGTAGAAATGAACAAAACTGCTGTGAACAGAAACACTAACGAAACAGTATAAATTATCAACAATAAAGATGATATGGACAAACTATCAATCACTGAGAACTCCAAAGACAGTAGATCAATCAACTCAGTATAGTACCTGGCAGAGGCTTGATTCGACAATCTCTTCATGCAAGGGTCAGTTTTCCAGATAGACGTAATCTATCCTTCTGACAGAGCCTTTTTATATACCACTGAGTGATTGGCCATAATACAGGTATGAAATGAAGAAAGTGCAAATTAGATCAAGACAAATCAGATACCAATCAAATTAAGTAGATACAGAGATGAATTAGTGTGAACAATTTGGTTGAAGACTTAAGTAATAATTGATTATATCAGAGAAATCAGAGTCTCGCTGTCGATGATTCTAAGCATTCATCTAATCGCAGTAAAGATGATATAATCAATCACACACGATAGATCAATTTTAGGAGGTTCGATCTCGAGCTTGAGATCTACATCTACCCTTTACTCAACTGAGTAAGGCTTCCGCTGCCAAACAGCTTGAACTCCACTGATCCACAGCTTCAGGATGAAATCCCTACATATAGCTGAGCCTCATAGCTTGCTTTTCTCGCTGAGCAACACAGCTTGCTGTCTGAGGATCACACCTCGCCGCTGAGCACTACAGCTTGCTCCGCTGATACACATCTTATAGTAAATTCAAAAAGAAAAAATAGAAGAAGCAATGAAAAACAATAACAGAAAGAAAAACTGTAGCTTCACTGGAGCGATCTGACTCTGGATTTGATCCAGAAGTCAGGATAATACACTTCTGCTCTATCTCACTTCTCTCTCTCAAACAAACTTACGGCACTCTATTTTCTTCTAACTCTTCTGCCCCAGACTCTTTCACTCTCGAATTCTTCTCAGACTCTTCTCTCTCGATCTCTGGAACTCTCTTGCTCTTCAGCTCTTTTCTCCTCTTCTAATCAGCTTCTCTCATATTCTCTTATTCTCTCTTTTCCTTCACTCCATTCCTTTGGCTGCTCGATCCCCTTTTTATACAGAAGAGCGTGAGTCTGTGGTCCTACGAGCTTTTCAAATTTTGGGCGCGTGGAAGACACTCCCACCCAATAATTTTATCCAGAATGCGCACTTGGAGAGCCTACGTGTCAGGAGTAGAGGATGAGATGATCCACGTGGCAGGATGTTAGATCAACTTCCTATCTTGGATCACGTGCCCTTAATCCGCTTCACTTTATATTCCACGTGAGAATAATGTGGTCTACCTTTATGCAACCCATGTGTTCGAGCATGGATCTGGGTTGTTTCTTCCTTTCTGTCCAAAACAGAATCAAAGATTTATGAGACTTATGAAGCATGTAATAATTATTAAAAAATGCAATTTCAGATGCCTCACAAGGTCAGACTTGTATAGCTAACGCATATAGTAGGTTAGAATAGGCATATAGACCTTAGAGTCATACAGGTAGACCTTATATGCTAGACTAACTGACTCTGTAATAAATGTGCATCGACTTGTATTTATAGTGAATGCACAAGATGCATCGACCTTGAGAATGATGACTTACTAGCATCGACCCTTCTATAACATGCATTGACCTATGCTGCAGACGCTAGCTCACTAGCATCGACCTTTCTATAGAATCCAGATATGCGCAGACCTTATGAGCAATGACTTCTAAAAATGTACCGACCTTCAGGACTGGAATGAATGTATGCACTGACCTGACAGACTATAATGTGAATGTGCACCGACCTTCAAACTTATATGCGAGTGTGCGCCGACCTTTCAATGCAACAATTTTGCACATGCATAGACCTTCAGAACAGAAGTGGATATATGCACGGACCTTTCTTTCTCAAATGTATGAATATGCTTTGACCTTCTGGTGGAACACATTATATATATATATATATATATATATCTTTCGGTTTATTTATCTTTTTCATTTGCGTAGGCGTGCCAGTCACTGGGTGATGAGTTTATTATGCGCTCGATCTGACTTAGTTAGACGAATGTGAAGTCCGTGTCGGGACTGGCAGTCCGTCATACCATAAAGGTTATGACGTTAATTACATCCTCCGAGAGGAGGAAAACCCTTGATTAATTACCAACATAATGGGCCACCGGGGGTGTATAAATGCACCGGCATAAATGAACCAGCGAGAGTGATAGTTCATAAGGTGGGAACAAAAATGTAAGCTTGAACACACAGTTCAAATTCATTCACTACTCAGAGTCCTCGGTACATGGCGGAGGACATAGGTCCGAAGACCACCATCGTGCATATTGAGAGCTTCTGGTCTGACCTTCGGCAGATCACCATTTGATATACCGAGGCCCGGGATTATGACAGATATTTGGCAAGCATGCATACAAAACGAGTAAGCATGGCAGCAAAGACAAGCGTGTATAAACACAATTGCACATTCAAATAGAAATGCAAGCTCAAATAATTGATTTATTATTATTATTAGTATTATTATTTATTCCTTAATTAATTAATTAATTTTTTACTTTTATTTTATTTATTTTTATTATTACTATTTATTATTATTTTAATGGTTTATTGAGGTTAAGCTAATTAATCAATTATTGCGAGGTTTTATCAGGCTTTGACAAAGGCTAGAGATTGACTGGGGAAGGGGTCAAAGAAGGTTGACCTAAGGACCGAGGTCGGTGCAGCCGGGGTATAAGGTCGACGCAGCTGGGATGGAGATCAGTGCACCTGGAGCTAAGGTCTATGCAGGTTGGAGCTGAGGTCGACGCATGCTGGGCAAGGTCTGTGCATGTTGGTTAAAGTTTGGTGCAGCTGAGGGCTTAAGGTCGATGCACGTTTGAGTGAGGTCGGTGCAGGCTGGGCAAGGTATGTGCAAGCTTTGGGGGCCAGGGTCTATGCATGTTGGCAAGGTCTATGCAGCCAGGCGAAGTCCATGCAGGTTTGGGCTAGGGTTGATGCACACTGATCAAGGTCGGTGTAGGTTTGGCTTGAGGGCGAACTGAGGTCGCTGCAGCGGGCTTGCTATCTGTGCGGTGGGCGAGTTGAGGTCGGTACAACAGGGGAGGTGAGGTCAATGCATGTTTGGCTAAGGTCGGTGCAGGTGAAGGTTGGAAAACGGCGTGGGGCATCGAGAGGTTAAATGGCGCGCAAGGGGCGCGCCGGATTAGAGCCCATGGGGTCGAAAGGTTTATGAGTGTAGAATGAAAATGGCGGGGGGGGGGGGCGTCGAATAAAGGAGCACCGGATTAGGACCGCGCCAGTTTGAGGGCAGAGTTTGATTTTTTGATATGTTAAGCTTCAATGCAATTTTTATTCAGCCTTTTTGATGTCAATTAAGGTTGATCAGTGAGTGAATTCAAATCTTATTGTCCTGCAGACATGGCAAATCATGACTTGAGCGAGGTTCCTACTCAAGCACAGCCCTCAACAAATTTACCATCCTCATAACTGAGGTTTCATCATGATTTAGACTAAGTATTCAGTCAAAAATTTGGCAGCACCTCCCTATACCCAGAGGGTTGCGGGAGGAAAGTGGAGACAATCCCATAGAAACTAGGGTACGTGTCACGCCCCGAACCGATAGCAGCGGAACGTGTCGTTTGCTCAGAACGTGACAGTTAAACAGTCGTGAATAATCAAGAGCAATCGCATTAGTCCAAATGATTTGGAACAACAATAAAATTTTTATTTCAAATCTAAATCTCTTACAAGGACTTGAAGACTCAACTATGTCACTATGAAAGAAAAGGAGATGACGCACTAATAGACTTAGATAATATAACTAAATAAGAGACATCATGCTAGACTCAAGAAAGATGAAACACTTGGGTTCACTAATTTTCAAAGCTCGCTCGCACACTTGTCCCTCCCATGTGAGTCTCGGTCTCGCTAGCCACCTGATTACCTGAAAAATGTTGGAATAAAACGGGGTGAGCGAACGCTCAGTAGGAATTATATCTCTACGATCCAGACTTGCTTAAAGTAATTAACATCTTATGCAATGTATCATGATCATGAATGAGTGAAAGCGAGAAAATATAGAAATATAGCAATGCGAAAGGTATGAAATATCTGGCATAAAAATTGAACTAAGTTGCAGGATATATCATGCAAGATGTTTCCATATCATATCACGAGATAATAGACAATTGATCATCAAGTAAATACCCTTCTTCTTGGGTAGAGGTACATGATTTTCAAGCACTCAAGTCAGTCTAGAATTTACCTAACGAGCCAGTAGTTTTTTGCTCGTAGGTCGTCAGGATATCTTTAACCTCATGAGCCAGTGGTCTCAGGGGTTTATTATTAGTCCGTTTCTCCTCATGAGTCAGTGGTCTCATGGGTTTATCATTAGTTTGTTTCTCCTCATGAGTCAGTGGTCTCATGGGTTTATCATTAGTTCGTTTCTCCTCATGAGTCAGTGGTCTCATGGGTTTGTCTTTAGTTCATGTTTCCTCATGAGTCAGTGGTCTCATGGGTTTGTCTTTAGTTCATGTTTCCTCATGAGTCAGTGGTCTCATGAGTTCTTCATTAGTTTAGGACTTCCATCCTACTAGACAATAGCATTCATGCGGCCGAAGGCCCAATATTTATTAGTTGTTATTTAGCGACCCAGTTTGCAGGAAATTAATAAACAATCAAGTCATGGAGTACACAAAAAAACTGGGTAAATGGCGTGAAGGGATTTTTAGGGTACAACCTGCTCGGCTGCCTTGAGGGAATCCAAGACTAGCGGAGACTTACGGAGGTCTCAATGACTAACTTGCCAGTTCGAAGGAACGGAATGTCCAACGGAGGACTCGTATGTCACCAAGAGTTGAGGTGTATAACGTGAACCAATCACGAAAAAGGGACTCCATCTACGGACGTGAGATGAGAGTGTCAAAAGACCCGACGTATGGGTCAAAATCGGAAGAGACAGTGAGAACATGAATGCGTTAATTATAGAATTCACGTCCATCTAATTCTATAATTAAATAAACTTATTTTAATTGACGTCCGTGAGTAGTGTCATTTATTAATTAGCGTCCACTTAGAGGGACGCTAATTCTATGATTTTTAACTTAATTTATTTAACAAGAATTCATGTCAATATCTATTTAATTGAATAATTTTTAAAAATATACATTCAAAGACACATTTATTTATTTAAAATAATTTAAAGAAATAGAATATATGATAATTAGGAGAAAAATACAAGGATTCCAAATATATAAATTTTATAATTTTCTGTTGTATAATTTAGTAGATATGGATATTCAAAGATATGGTTACAAGATATATATATATATATATATATATATATATATATATATATATATATATATTTTTATATAAATAATTTAACGACATAACGTGCAGGCGTCAAAAGAAATAAACGACAATCACTGTGTCATCATTTAACAAATAGTGTCAACTCTTGGGCCCTCTCGTTTCTCGACGTAACCACGTCGGAATCGAGCCTATGATATACCGAAATGACGGGCTCGAAAAACTCTACCTAACCGGACGTTCAAAATAATTTTTCATTGAGAGACGGGGGATCTTGAGATATGAGGCACGGAAAATGGTGTAACCACTCTTACTACCTCGGTCTCCATCCCACTAGTACGCCCATAAATTTTCATGACCAACGAATGTCCCGGCGACCCCGAACGGGCTATCAAAGTAAAAGTTCCATACTAATATGCTACAGTGATTCATACGTTCTTCAACTAAATTTTCAAAACTTTAAAACAAATAACATCAATATAAATAGCGACAATTAAATTTTTGGTTTACAGAAAATATATAAAGCATGTTTATCCATTTCTGTTTATGCTACATTCTGTTGAACATTTAACGATCTCATAACATGATATAGTGCATGCAATAACTAGTTTCATATCCGGTTTTAATCATAGTTGGGTCTTGGGGTAGAGAAAACCAACCTTTGTGAAGAGTTGGACGATGAGCAGGTGAAGATACGGTGCTCTATTTTCTGTAACCGTGGTACAGAGGATGGAGGAAGAAAGATGACTCCTTCTTGTTGTAGGTAAGGTCGCAGGAGGAAGTTGAGCCGCACGGAAGAAGGTGAAGAAGGTGAAGCTCCTTCTTGTTGCAAACCGCAGGATGCTTGAAGGAGACTTGGACGGCAGCAGGATGAAGGAAAGGAAGAAGCCTTCCTATAGCAGCCGCAGGAAGGAGAGGAAGAAGATGGCGAATGGCGCGGCAGCAAGTGGACGATGTTCTGCAAGTGGAGAAACTTGCAAGCAAAAGGGAAAAATGCTACGGGGATTAATCTGGTTTTTTTTATATATATGGGAGTAAGGTTTCCTGAGGGTTTGAATGGCTTTGATGGGAAGGTTTAATGGCTTTCCCCGCGTTGCGGATTCCTACTATTTTATCAGCCGCTTGTCATCTTTTAATTTTCTCTTCGTGAAAAACCCTAAGGCTAACTGCATGCTCATGGCCTTGCTGTGTACGTGGATTCGGGTTCATGTGTATGGGTATTAGGGTTCGGTTGTGTACGTAAGGTTATGTGATGTGTTTGTTGTAGGTGAGAGCCCACATACGTGGGTTTAGGTTTTTAAATAGGTAAACCCATAAAATTTTTAAGCCCATAGTTAACCCATTGACTTAAGTGTTTGGATGGTCTTAGTGGCTCATGTGAGTTTGGTTAGTACGTGACCTTATGAGGTTGCACTATTTTGGGTTATATGAGCTTGAGACCATAGGTTTTACATGTATATATATACATATACAGGTTTTGGTTCAAAGGCCCGAAGTAAGTTAAACTTATAAGATTAATATACGAAGGTTCAGTTTAAGCCCACTAAGTGAATATATATATATATATAATCTAATTATTTTTATTTGGCCTACTTATGCAAGTTTAATTTATTTAGAATATACTTTATTTCTTATTATTTATCAGGGGTGCTACAACATGGCATATGGGTTCTGTACGTGGGTTTGAGTGGAAAGACCCACTAAGTGTATATATTTATAAATGGGTTATTGGGTTGATTTATATAATATGTATTTATTACCCCATGACTTTGTGACCCATTTATTATATATGAGTCATATTATTTTAGCTAAGGTTTGATATATATTGGTGACCTAAATCTCCTGTGTTTCACCCTCTGCCGGCAGGCTCCATGGCTGCCCCGGGGGGCCCTCCGTGGCCCCATCAACGCCTTCAGTTTCGTCGCCTTTGCCTGCAAAGTCTCCCACGTTGTCCAGAACCTTTGCAGATGTTTTATCCTCTTCCTTGTTGCCTCCGGTGATGGTTGGAGAGGTCCATTGTCCTTCGGTGACTGATAACGGCGAGCCTGCTATTTTCTTCAGCAAGGAGGAGGTTTCCGCGTCGCTTCAGATGTTTTCCCTCTCCATTGTTGCGTGGACACCTTATGGTAGGCCTCCTTTTCCTGAAATCCGCTCTCACCTTGCTTCCAGATGTGGCTTCAAAGATGATTTCATCATCAGCGCGTTAGACCCACGACACTTGCTGCTCCGTTTCCGGAACCAGGATGACTTCATGGCTTTGTTGCTCAGGGAGTCTTTATTTGTTCATGGCAAACTGTTCAAATTCTTCAAATGGACCATGGAATTTTCACAAGATCATGACTGCCATGTTCTTCCCATTTGGATTGAATTCCCGGGCCTTCCAGTAATTTTTTTTCTAGAACATATGATCCATTCTATTGCTGGTAATATTGGGAAAGTTCTGAACATTGATCCTTCTACATCCAATTTATCTAACACTACAGCTGCTCGTGTTTGTGTTGAGTTGGATATTTCGAAGCCTCATCCTTCCAGAGTTTGGATTGGTTACCCCGGTGGTGGAGATTGGCAAGTTGTTAATTACCCCAAGCTTCCTTTTTTCTGTTCTTTTTGCTCTAAGATTGGTCACTCTGCTGATATGTGTAGAGCAAATTCAATGCAATCTTCTGACTCAACTGTGCACGCTGTCAATAGAGGCTCTTCAGGTGCTTTGGCTGTTCCTAAATCCAAATGGCAGGTAGCTGCTGTCAAGAAGTCTACTTTATCTTTGAATACGACTATTGGACAGTCATCATCTGATTTAAACCCGAGGGATGTCATTACATTGAATGGTTCTGCTTCTGCTGGGACTACTTCTAAGTGCTGTCCTGCTTCTGATGATTGCAATTTGGTGATGGCCCTTGCATTACCCCAATCCGTTAGTGATATGCCTCCTACTACTAAGATTTTAGCCAATGCTGCGGTACATGAAACTGGAGATTGTATACCTTCTCTTAGGACAGATGATTCTGTTCAGCAGTCCACTGCTCAGATGCTGCATCCGCCGGGTGATAAATTGCCTTTGTCGGCCCCTAAAACCCTCAAGTCATCAGACCCGAAGGACTTTTCGAATCAATCAGAGCTCCCTTCATTCCAAAACACTAGTGCTCTTGAAGCAACTTTAACTGCAAATGATGATATTAAGAATAGTTGCCTGGTTCCTTTAAAGCAGTCCCAATCTACTGCTTCAAAGAATGGAAATTGTCAGAATATTGCTCATGATGCTGCTATTAAAAATGTGTTTACTATGACTGAAGGTAGACAAGGTGCCATCACCAGAGCTATGAAAAGGGCTGAGTCCGCTGGTTCTCTTAATGATAAATCAGTCTGTTAATGGCTTTTCTCATTTGGAATATCAGAGGGTTTGGAAATGATGTATCCCAGGGTCGTGTTAAACATTTGATCAGAGCTCATAACTTGGACTGCATAGTAATCCTGGAACCTAAAATCAATGTCTCTCAAATGGATAGAATTTGCAGAAAAATGGGAATGGATAAAGCTGTTGCCAATACACTTAATGATACTATGGCACACATTTGGGTCATGTGGAAGGGGTCATTAGACTTCACTGTCTTATGTCAAGATGACCAGCAAATTTCTCTTATCCAGACTAATTCAGTCTTGCCTTATTTCTTTGTTACCTTTGTATATGCTAAATGCTCAGCTGTTAAGCGTCGATCCTTATGGTCTGCCCTTCAATCTGTGCTTATTAAAGTTAAGGGCCCTTGGCTTGTTGCTGGAGATTTCAACTGCATTTTGGATTTGGATGAAAAACGTGGGGGTAATGCTCCTAACCTGAGCACTATTTCTGAATTTCAGTCTTGTATTTCCAGTTGTTCTCTGCTTGATGCTGGATATTTGGGTTCTAAATTCACATGGCACAATAACCAGAGTGGGAACAAAGGCATCTGGGCTCATTTAGATAGGGTTCTCATAAATTCAGAATGGGCAAAGGATCTTCCTATCTCTGTTCACCACCTATCCAGAGAAGCCTCTGACCATGCTCCTCTCCTTGTGAAGGCTTCTGTCCGGGTTCCTTTTAAAAGCAGATTCTGCTTTCAAAAGATGTGGACTATGCATGATCAGTTTCTCTCTACAATTGACAATTTTTGGAGGCTAGGTCCATTAGCCACATCTCACATTATCACCCTCTGTCTGAAACTGAAGCATATGAGGAAACTGTGGGGTAACTGGAACAAAACTGTGTTTGGAAATGTACATGTGAACCTCATGGCTGCTGAAGATGAAGTTCTTAAGGCTGAAGTAAACTATGATTCCAATCCCTCTGAAACAAATTCTAAAGCTCTGGATGAGGCTAAATCTTCATTATCGGATAGACTGTTACAACAAGAATGCTTTTGGAGGCAGAAATCAAGGATCAAATGGCTGCTTGAAGGAGACAGAAATACAAAGTTTTTCCACATGACCACTGAAGCGAATAGGAAAAGAAATTTTATTGCTCAGCTTGCAGATGATGCAGGTAACATTACATCTGATAAACTAGAAATGCAACACATTGCAGTGGCTCATTTCCACAGGGCTTTTACTACTCAGAACCATTCTGTTAATGAAGAGTTGTTAAATTGCATACCCTTGTTGGTTTCCCAGCAACACAATATCTCCCTGTGTGTTGTTCCCAGTGAGCTTGAGATTAGAAACACTGTCTTCTCCATGTCTGCAGACAGTGCTCCTGGTCCGGATGTATATACTGGTGCATTCTATCACAAGGCCTGGCCTGTTATTTCTGAAACTGTGACTAAAGCTGTGCAGGAATTTTTTATTTGTTGCAAAACCCTTCCTAAAAGCATTACTTCAACTCTTATAGCTCTTATTCCAAAAAGGATCAATGCCATGGACATTGCTGAGTATAGACCTATTAGCCTTTGTAATTTCATCAATAAGGTTCTCTCTACTATTCTGAACAACAGATTGGCTAATATCCTGCCCTCTATTATTTCTCCCCAGCAGTCAGCTTTTGTGAAAGGCAGATTAATAGTGGATAACATTGCTTTAGCTCAAGAAATGATCCATGAATTGGCCAGGAAAACCAGAGGTCATAATGTGATATTCAAGCTTGATATGGCCAAGGCATATGATAGACTTGAATGGGATTTCCTTTTTGCTGTTCTCAAACATTTTGGTTTCAGTATGCCTTTCATTGAATTGATTGAACTGTTGGTCACCAATTGCTGGTTCTCTGTTCTGCTTAATGGTGAAGCTACTGGTTTCTTCAAATCCTCTAGAGGTGTGAGACAAGGTGACCCTCTAGCTCCTTCTCTATTTATTATTGCTGAAGAAGCACTCAGTAGATCTCTTCATCAGGCTTTTATTCAAAGCAAAGTGGAGTGGTATGCTGGTCCTCGTGGCTGCCCTATCACTTCTCATCTCCTTTTTGCGGATGACACCATTATTTTTTGCAAGGCATCTACCAAATCTGTGAAAAATCTATTGAAGATCCTTTCTGCTTATGAACTGGCTTCAGGACAACTGATTAATTCTAGTAAGAGTGGTTTTTTTCTTCATCCCAACAGTATTACTGCTGCTGCTAGTAGGGTTGAAAGGCTTACTGGTTATTGCAGGCATTCCTTCCCTCATAAATATCTTGGTTTCCCATTAGTACTTGGTAGGAGGAAAATGATCCATTTTGCAGGTATCATCTCTTCAATTCAGAAAAAGATTGATGGCTGGAAGGCCACCATGCTCTCACGGGGTGCTAAATTGATCTTAATCAAGCATGTGTTATCATCTATTCCTTTATTTGTTTTAACCTCTTCACCCCTCCATGCTGGTGTTCATAAGCTGCTAGAGAGATCTCTAGCAAATTTCTTCTGGGGGTCATCCAGCTATGGTAAAAAGAGGCACTGGAAGGCTTGGGCAGATATCTGCAAGCCAATTAATTATGGAGGCCTTGGTATCCCATCTCTTAGACAAATGGATTTCGCTATGCGGGTCAAAATGCTTTGGAGGGCTTTAAACTCAAATTCACTTTGGGCTATATACTTCAGATCAAAATACATTGGGGACTCCCATCCAGCTGAAATTTCATTTCGGAATATGAAGGGCCACATGAGGAAGAGATGGATGCAAGCTAATAGTTTCCTTGAGCAGCATATTAAAGTGGTTATAGGTGATGGGAGATCTACAAATTTCTGGTTTGATAACTGGTTTGGTAACTCCAGATTAGGTTCTTTTGTCCCTAAGGACCTTATTATCAACAAAAAAGTCACTGTCAGTCAGTGCATTTCTAATCCGACACCAGAGGAATGTGCATTGATCAACACCTATCTACCTACTGCTATTCAGACTGCACTCAGGCATGTTACTCTGTCTTCCTTCCCCGACACGATGGTTTGGTCACTATCCAGCTCAGGCAAGTGTATGACTTCCTCTATTTATAGGGCCTCCAGTAGCAGAGATCTTCACACTCCTATTCTGTCAAGTTGGAATAATATCTGGTCAGCTTGGTTGCCCTCTAAAATTTTTGTGCTCATTTGGAAAATTATCAATGGTTGCATCCCTGTTGATACTAAAGTCCAGGCAGCGGGTATTCCCCTATGCTCCAAATGCCACTGCTGCAACAGTTCCTGTGTGGAAGACATTAATCACTTATTCCTAAATAGTGAGACAGCTTCCTATATATGGTCTTTCTTTCGTAAGTTTGAGATGCAGGTTAATGGCTCTTCTATCAGATCTACTCTCCTGATTATTACCTCTCAACTGAAGAAAAAATCAGCACATGATTTCTTTACTCTAGCTATCATTGGCTTTGGTCTGTGGGAGCTATGGAAGGCCAGGAATTCTTCAAAATTCGATGGGAAACATACTTCCATAAATTGCCTTCTCCACAAAATTATCTTAAAGGTCAAGAAAAGCTGCACTTTGGCTGATCTTCAGGAAAAAAATCACAGCAAAAGGACTGTTCTGGAGGCGTTTGGTCTAAAGGCTGCTACTAACCCTACACCAAGATTCAAGATTGTAAAGTGGATCTGTCCGCCTTGGCCCTTCATCAAAATCAATACTGATGGTTCTTGCAAACCCTCTGGTGACTCAGGTGGTGGTGGGGTCATAAGGGATTCCCATGGATCGATTTTACTTGCCTTTTCTCACTACTATAGCCAGTCTAGCAGCCTTATTGCTGAAGCTCGGGCACTCTTGGATGGCATCAAATACGCTCTTACCATCACTAGTGACATGATTCTTATTGATTGTGACTCCAACATTTTGGTGCAGGCTGTTACAAAAGTAATTCAATGTCCTTGGGTGATTCTCCATTTTGTCAAAGAGATTTGAAGCCTCCTTCCCCCGCATCATTCAATTGACCACATCTATAGAGAAGCCAACAATGTTGCTGATCTGTTAGCATCTTTAGCATGCTCCACTAAGTGTAATTCATTCTATTTTCATCATGAGCTGCCTCAGAATATCAAAGGTGCAGCCCGATTGGATAAGCTAGGCATGCCTAGCATTCACCTCTTGTAATAATTCTTTACTCTTTATCAATAATATCATCCTCCTAGTGGTGCGATGTTGGTCTCCATCATCCTCCACTTGGCTGGGGTTTTACAAACAAAAAAAAAAAGGTTTGATATATCTAATTAGTTAATGGGCTAGCTTATAATATAGCTAATTTTTTTCTTTTGGCTTCTATAAAATTGTATTAATGGAAAAATAAAATACAATATATGTGTTAAGGCCCATCATTACACCTTTTAAAGTAAAAAGGGTCCTAGCAATTTGGTTTCTTTAACGTTTCTATCTTATTTTAGGTCCATTAATTTATTTTAGCTATTTCTTTTTTTTTCATTTATGAGAATTATTCTTATTTTCGTTCCATGGCTAATATTGTATAGTTATTATCATTTATTCTCTATTTAAATTTTTGGGGTGCTACATCCACCCCCACTTAAAAGAATTTGGTCCCCAAATTCACATAGTATTTTTCTTCCAAAACAGTTTAAATTTATTACACCATGACCTTAATTACCAACAAAATGCTAAAAAGGGTAATGAATGGAATCTACGTTCCTAATAGACACAAATAAGACTAGCTTAATGTTAAGGGGTACCTCTCGTTACTCCATCAGTTAGTTCATTCAAAGGTTGAAGCCTTCCTTGATGTCGTGTCCCATCGAGGTTTTCAACCTTCGGAGGTTGATCTTTTGGAAGAGGACAACTTGCTACCTTGTGGTCCTTGCTTCCACAATGAAGACATCCACCTAACTCCCACCAACATTCCTCCGTCCGATGATTTCTTTTTCCATAATGTTTACACTTATTTTGCGACACTCCATCCTGTCTTTCTCCGATTTTTATCTTCTTGCCATTTGACGACCCATCACTACAATTAGGTCTCTTCTTACTAGTCTTGGTTCTCCTTGCTAACTCATTATTTCTTCTCCGAACCTTGACTTTTTCCATCATCTCCAAGACATCCTCTAGCAATTGAGCTCTTTTAACCATCTCCGGATAAGATTGTATATCCATTGGCGCCAATTGGAGAATGAGCTGAAGTCTTAACCCATTCATAAATCTTTTAGCCTTAATTCTTTCAGTCATAATCAGATGAGGTGCATAACGAGACAACCTTGAGAATTGGGCCTCATACTCAGCCACAGACATACTCCTTTGTTTCAACGATGCGAATTCTGCGGCCTTCCTTTCTTTAATTCTCTCAGAAAAATATTTATCATTAAAATATGTTAAGAATTATGTCCATGATACTTGATTATCCGGCAATGTTGCTTCTATGGACTCCCACCATGCCCTAGCATCCTTTTCTTGCTAAAATGTAGCCAATAGGACCTTATCTTGGTCTGAACATTGCATTATCCGGAATATCCTCTCAATCTCCTTTACCCGTGTTCCGCCTTGTCAGGGTCGGTAGATCCATCAAACCTAGGGGGATTTAGTCCTTGAAAATTTCTGTGCAATTCTCCCGCACCATGATCCGTTACACCATGAGCCACCTGCTGGAGGGCTTGAGTCAAACCTTGGACCATCTCACGCCATTAATTTTGCTCAGCCGCCATCTAGTTAGAGAGTTAAATTTCTACAAAACAAGACACAAATTAATTTCTTATATATTTCAAGATTAGCACATTTTAATTAGAGAGTGAATATATTTTAACACTTAATCCGTGGCTCTACCTGATTCTCACGGAATTCCTATAGGATGACCGACAAGGATACTCAACCTATCTCTTGGACTTAATGCCCTAAGAAATTGAAAGCCGAAGCTCTGATACCACCTCTGTCACGCCCCGAACCGATAGCAGCGGAACGTGTCGTTTGCTCGGAACGTGGCAGTTAAACAGTCGTGAATAATCAAGACCAATCGCATAAGTCCAAATGATTTGGAACAACAATAAAAATTTTATTTCAATTATAAATCTCTTACAAGGACTTGAAGACTCAACTACGTCACTATGAAAGAAAAGGAGATGACGCACTAATAGACTTAGATAATATAACTAAATAAGAGACATCATGCTAGACTCAAGAAAGATGAAAGACTCGGGTTCACTAATTTCCAAAGCTCGCTCGCACACTTGTCCCTCCCATGTGAGTCTCGGTCTCGCTAGCCACCTGATTACCTAAAAAATGTTGGAATAAAACGGGATGAGCGAACGCTCAGTAGGAATTATATCTCTACGATCCAGATTTGCTTAAAGTAATTACCATCTTATGCAATGTATCATGATCATGAATGAGTGAAAGCGAGAAAATATAGAAATATAGCAATGCGAAAGGTATGAAATATCTGGCATAAAAATTGAACTACGTTGCAGGATATATCGTGCAAGATGTTTCCATATCATATCACGAGATAATAGATAATTGATTATCAAGTAAATACCCTTCTTCTTGGGTAGAGGTACATGATTTTCAAGCACTCAAGTCAGTCTAGAATTTACCTAACGAGCCAGTAGTTTTTTGCTCGTAGGTCGTCAGGATATCTTTAACCTCATGAGCCAGTGGTCTCAGGGGTTTATTATTAGTCCGTTTCTCCTCATGAGTCAGTGGTCTCATGGGTTTATTGTTGTGTCTCTGAGGTCATTTGAGTCATTCTGTGGTCTCTTGGGTCATTCGACATCATTCTATAGTCATATGAGTTCTGTGGTATTCTTGGTTTTGATAATGGCTTAACACTATTAGTCATTGTTGTTTATCACTCTCCATGTATTTGGTTTCATGATGCCCATTCACAACTTGCATTATATTTTCTCACATTGCATTAATACCAAGGAACTTGTGGTTCTTGAATGCTCACATCAATCTTGAAACTTTGGGTTACTTGATGATCTTCCATTCATTTAAATTCATTGTCATATGAACTTGCTCTTTTGATATGGATGGTTAATTTGGGAATGAGCTTTTCTATCCTTCTTGTTATTGAAATTCCATGAGTGTGTTTCATGGATATTTTATTTGGGGTGTTTGAGCTCTTATTTCTTGATCTTTAGCTCAGAACACTTGTGATTCAAAGTGTTCACATATAACTAATTCATGAGATTTCATATGTGTATTTCATACATTTATTATATAGATTATTAAGCTAAAGTTCTAATCCTTTTTATATGATTTTGCAGGCCAAAACACTCAATATATATTCCCCAAGATCAAAGGAGTTTGATGCCACAGAGTTCGGAAGGGTTACAATGACATTTAGGGCTGAATTATGTTAATCTGGAATTTACTGTAGCTTTAGGTCGACCGGCGGCACTGTAGCTAGGTCGACCGAATTTTCCAGAACCAAAAGGTTCGGGGTTTGTGACATTCCGGTCGACCGCCCCATGAATTCCGGTCGACCGATTTTGCCAGAGCCGAAAAGTTATGGCTGCAGCAGGTTCCGGTCGACCGGCCCATGAATTCTGGTCGACCGCCAGCCCCGATGCAGCCATGTTTGACTTCGAAATCCACCTCGTGGCCAGCCTCATTCATGGATTTGTTTAATCAAACCTTACCTAACTTCTCATGATTTGTGGATCTGGTCTGGAGGGTGTCCAAGGACCATTCCAAGGGTTATAAAACCAACATGAGAGGGTTAGAGACCCTAGTTGATGGAGTTGATGAAGTGAATCAAGGGAGGCCATTTCGAGAGCACTGTAGCACCTCCGTGAACAGTGTTTTGGGCAGGAGTTCTTCATCCTTCCAAGGTGATTCAAGGTGAGATCTGAAGCCAAGCAACCTCCAATCAAGCAAGAAGCATTTAAGGCTTGCAAAGGTGATCAAAGATACATCCATACACCTCTTCATCAACTCAAGGAGATTCAAAAAAGATCAAAGCTACATCCAACAATCTCTCCATCAACTCAAGGTGATTCAAGCTCATATCTCAATCCAGCAACCTCCGAGGAAGAGTAGAAGAAAGCAAGGCTAACAAGGGAAATCAAAGGAGGCTGCAAGGGTGTGTTCAAGGAAGAGGAGTTCGAGTTACTGTAGCTGTGAACAGTACTCCGGGAAGAAGTTCTTCATCAAATCCTCAAGAGATTCAAGCTCCAACAAATCTCAGACAAGATCTTTTCTCTTAAGCATATTCTATATCTTGTTTGAGTGATTTCATATTTGTTCGTTTTCCATTTCATTCAAACATTTGGAATTGAGAATCGTCCCTACCGGTGGTTAGTAGGAAGGCAATCGGGAGTTCT
Organism: Amorphophallus konjac; assembly: GCA_022559845.1. Taxonomy (NCBI): domain Eukaryota; kingdom Viridiplantae; phylum Streptophyta; class Magnoliopsida; order Alismatales; family Araceae; genus Amorphophallus; species Amorphophallus konjac. Next base: position 34,550 of record JAHNEJ010003381.1, on the reverse strand, counting down.
CTGATTTGCGGTGTAGCCGTCCCTGCCGGCTTTGTGTGTAGGAAGACAGAAAGAGGGGTTTCTCTGTTCTGTGGTTTGGGGCGTGTCCCCGGGTCAAGCTGTGTGTCAGCAAGGAAGCCTCACCGGGTTTTGGTGAGGGGTGGACGTAGGTTGCGGGGTTGCAACCGAACCACCTTAAAAATCTTTGTGTTGTGGGTTGTTTATCGTGTGTGATTGATCTATATCTTCTAACCCCATTCACAGGTTCGTGTGCTTTACATACTTGGTTAGATTGTTCACACACATATGCACTTTGAGTGATCATCATAGCACACACACACACAAGCACGGTTGTTGCAAGCTATTGCATGTTTTAGTGTTATGCTTTATGATCCCTGCACTACAAGGCTTATTTCTTTCAAGATCACAAATGTGCTTAAAGAAGTGTGAACGTTTCATAGCTTGTAATTCAAGTCTTTTCATTTGAGTCACTCTACTTAATTCCGCTGTGCATTGTGTCTAAGTGATTCATTCACTTTATAAGAGTGGTTTAAGCTTCCGCCAGCTAAGAGTTTTTAAATAGGCCAAAGCTTGTGAAAGGATCTATTCAACCCCCCCCTTCTAGATCCATTTACACCTCACGGGACCCAACATTTATCATTAGTTTGTTTCTCCTCATGAGTCAGTGGTCTCATGGGTTTATCATTAGTTCGTTTCTCCTCATGAGTCAGTGGTCTCATGGGTTTGTCTTTAGTTCATGTTTCCTCATGAGTCAGTGGTCTCATGCGTTTGTCTTTAGTTCATGTTTCCTCATGAGTCAGTGGTCTCATGAGTTCATCATTAGTTTAGGACTTCCATCCTACTAGACAATAGCATTCATGCAACCGAAGGCCCAATATTTATTAGTTGTTATTTAGCGACCCAGTTTGCAGGAAATTAATAAACAATCAAGTCATGGAGTACACAAAAACTGGGTAAATGGCGTGAAGGGATTTTTAGGGTACAACCTGCTCGGCTGCCTTGAGGGAATCCAAGACTAGCGGAGACTTACGGAGGTCTCAATGACTAACTTGCCAGTCCGAAGGAACGGAATGTCCAACGGAGGACTCGTATGTCACCAAGAGTTGAGGTGTATAATGTGAACCAATCACGAAAAAGGGACTCCATCTACGGACGTGAGATGAGAGTGTCAAAAGACCCGAGGTATGGGTCAAAATCGGAAGAGACAGTGAGAACATGAATGCGTTAATTATAGAATTCACGTCCATCTAACTCTATAATTAACTATAATTAAATAAACTTATTTTAATTGATGTCCGTGAGTAGTGTCATTTATTAATTAGCGTCCACTTAGAGGGACGTTAATTCTATGATTTTTAACTTAATTTATTTAACAAGAATTCATGTCAATATCTATTTAATTGAATAATTTTTAAAAATATACATTCAAAGACACATTTATTTATTTAAAATAATTTAAAGAAATAGAATATATGATAATTAGAAGAAAAATTCAAGGATTCCAAATATATAAATTTTATAATTTTCTGTTGTATAATTTAGTAGATATGGATTTTCAAAGATATGGTTACAAGATATATATATATATATATAAATAATTTAACGACATAACGTGCAGGCGTCAAAAGAAATAAACGACAATCACTATGTCGTCATTTAACAAATAGTGTCAACTCTTGGGCCCTCTCGTTTCTAGACTTAACCACGTCGGAATCGAGCCTATGATATACCGAAATGACAGGCTCGAAAAACTCTACCTAACCGGACGTTCAAATAATTTTTCATTGAGAGACGGGGGATTTTGAGATATGAGGCACGGAAAATGGTGTAACCACTCTTACTACGTCGGTTTCCATCCCACTAGTACACCCATAAATTTTCATGGCCAACGAATGTCCCGGCGACCCCGAACGGGCTATCAAAGTAAATGTTCCATACTAATATGCTACAGTGATTCATGCGTTCTTCAACTAAATTTTCAAAATTTTAAAACAAATAACGTCAATATAAATAGCGATAATTAAATTTTTGGTTTACAGAAAATATATAAAGCATGTTTATCCATTTCTATTTATGCTACATTCTGTTGAACATTTAACGATCTCATAACATGATATAGTGCATGCAATAACTAGTTTCATATCCGATTTTAATCATAGTTGGGTCTTGGGGTAGAGAAAACCTACCTTTGTGAAGAATTGGACGATGAGCAGGTGAAGATACAGTGCTCTATTTTCTATAAAAAATAAACAGAGGATGGAGAAAGAAAGATGACTCCTTCTTGTTGCAGGTAAGGTCGCCGGAGGAAGTTGAGCCGCACGGAAGAAGGTGAAGAAGGTGAAGCTCCTTCTTGTTGCAAACCGCAGGATGCTTGAAGGAGACTTGGACGGCAGCAGGATGAAGGAAAGGAAGATGCCTTCCTGTAGCAACCGCAGGAAGGAGAGGAAGAAGATGGCGAATGGCGCGGCAGCAAGTGGACGATGGTCTGCAAGCGGAGAAACTTGCAAGCAAAAGGGAAAAATGCTACGGGGATTAATCTGGTTTTTTTTTTATATGGGAGTAAGGTTTCCTGAGGGTTTGAATGGATTTGATGGGAAGGTTTAATGGCTTCCCCCGCATTGCCGGATTCCTACTATTTTATCATCCGCTTGTCATCTTTTAATTTTCTCTTCGTGAAAAACCCTAAGGCTAACTGCATGCTCGTGGCCTTGTTGTGTACGTGGATTCGGGTTCATGTGTATGGGTATTAGGGTTCGGTTGTGTACGTAAGGTTATGTGATGTGTTTGTTGTAGGTGAGAGCCCACATACGTGGGTTTAGGTTTTTAAATAGGTAAACCCATAAAATTTTTAAGCCCATAGTTAACCCATTGACTTAAGTGTTTGGATGGTCTTAGTGGCCCACGTGAGTTTGGTTAGTACGTGACCTTATGAGGTTGCACTGTTTTGGGTTATATGAGCTTGAGACCATAGGTTTTACATGTATATATATACATATACAGGTTTTGGTTCAAAGGCCCGAAGTAAGTTAAACTTATAAGATTAATATACGAAGGTTCAGTTTAAGCCCACTAAGTGAATATATATATATAATCTAATTATTTTTATTTGGTCTACTTATGCAAGTTTAATTTATTTAGAATATACTTTGTTTCTTATTATTTATCAGGGGTGCTACAACATGGCATATGGGTTCTGTACGTGGGTTTGAGTGGAAAGACCCACTAAGTGTATATATTTATAAATGGGTTATTGGGTTGATTTATATAATATGTATTTATAACCCCATGACTTTGTGACCCATTTATTATATATGAGTCATATTATTTTAGCTAAGGTTTGATATATCTAATTAGTTAATGGGCTAGCTTATAATATAGCTAATGTTTTTCTTTTGGCTTCTACAAAATTGTATTAATGGAAAAATAAAATACAATATATCTGTTAAGGCCCATCATTACACCTTTTAAAGTAAAAAGGGTCCTAGCAATTTGGTTTCTTTAACGTTTCTATCTTATTTTAGGTCCATTAATTTATTTTAGCTATTTCTTATTTTTTCATTTATGAGAATTATTCTTATTTTCGTTCCATGGATAATATTGTATAGTTATTATCATTTATTCTCTATTTAAATTTTTGGGGGTGCTACAGTACGCTCCTTAAAGCCAGAAATCCCAAACGGTGACCGACAGACCCAGGTGGATGGAAAACCTCGAGGACAAGCTGACGAGGGGCACCAATACTTTTTGGGCCAAATACTTTGTCTGAAAGGGACGGCCAAAACGGGGGGAAACTGATGCGGGACGGGACGTGACTCGAGACAATAAGGGACTCTAGCTCACGGATGCCCCTATTCGAGGGAAGCGTGCGGATGTCCGCGGTTGAGAAACTGACAATGAGTCTTGGGTATCGGCTTTTCCACGTGCTCTGATCGAGTCATGGGACGGGTTAAACTCACACACTCTCGCAGCGGTGATAGAAGTATAACGAGCTACGTTCCTATCACTCTAACAGTGGCATATGAAAATATACGAGTAAAGCAAATGCCAAAAGAGGAGGGTGGTGAGTGTACCTCTACGCTCCAGGCGTGGGGAAGATGACCCCAGCCAAGAACCGTAACTCCTGGTACAGTAATTATCAATAATTTACAGCAATGAATTTTATTGCCCACTCCACGCAGGGAGGTAAAGGGCTACAATGGGACCCATGAATAACGATCTTGGGTTGACGGGCAGCGAGTCGGAAGGGCTATCGGGTCAGAGACGGGCTGCTGTTCTGGCTCGGTTCTGACTCGGTACTGTTCCAAGTTGGTACAACAAGGGAACTCAGCAACTGAGACGGTGGCTTCCGGTCGAATCCTTGCTGCGGCGACTGGCTGGGACGCAGGTGGATGACTCCTCTTCGATCCCCGAAGTCGGCGGCGACTGACGCTAAGTAATTTTGCAAGAATTAACTTGTTGCTGCCTTTCCTGGCCTATTCACGGATCAGTTCTGTGCGTCTCCATGAAAATAATTTTTACGCCCAGATCCGGTGTCGGATCGAGGCGAAACTGGTACCGATGGATAGAGGACTCAAAGGGATACAAGATTTAATTATTTCAGATCCATACAGTAGATAAATTAGAAATGAAAATGACTGTTCCCAAGGTTTTTTTTACTGACTCGGATTACAGACAGTCAGGACAGAACAGGATCTGCCTGAGACTGAATTTTGACCGACCTAAAAGTGATGGATCTAGACTCTGAAGAAATTATAGGTGGAAGAGGGGGATGGGAGGAACACGTATGATTTTTTTGGGAATTTTTGGAGAAGGTTAAGGGGGTGGGAAAAATACGACAACAGGACACTATCCTACAGATCTACTGATGGGCGGACTTTCAAGGGTGGAACTAAAATTACTGGAGAAATACTAAACGAAGGCTAAATGACACGAAATTTGAACTGGGGTTGGGGGATGATAAGAGGAACAAACCCTCAAAATTGGAGCTCGAACAGATCTCCTAATTGGGAGATAAAATTTTGGCTTCAAGCTTATGTCCAAGGGTGGACAAAACTCCGATGAGGCGGCAGTGGTGGTGCGATGGCGGCGGCAGCGGCAGTGCTGAGCTTCTCACTCAGAGAGGGGGAGATGGGGGGCTTCACACCTCTGAAAATTCAGAGCTATCACAGCTCCAAGGGGGAGAGAGGGTGCCCTTGGGCAAATTGAGCAACAAATGGGAATTTTCTTCATTAATTGCTAAGGAATTCACAAAATACATGGGTTATATAGAAATAGAAAAAAAGACATAAACTACCCTCAGATCTAGGGTTAGGGAGTGGTAAACTAGGGATACGATAATTAATCCCCCATGTGGTCAAATGACCAAATTAAATAAAATACAACAAGGAATAAACAATAGTAAAGGGGGGAGCATCTTGGACTTTGCTTGGTCTAAGTTTGAATTTTCTTCCACCTTGTCCCCCGCTTGGTCCAAGTCCAATCTTGGACTTTGAACTAGCCCCACATGGGCCCTAGATACTTAGTGGACCAATGGACAATATGGTGGGGGCCCTGCTGGACCTATTGGCAAATTACGTAGAAGTCCAAATGCCTTTTTGCAAAGAAACCCAAAGATTCCTAATGACTAACCCTTTGGCTTATAATGCCTTACATTTGCAAACCCAATTAGCCAAGGATATAAATGCAAACAAAAAGGACACAAATGCTAAAATAAAATGTTAGTGATCCGTGTTGATTCCCATCAATTCTCCCCGGGTAGGAAGAACTCGACCCCGTCGAGTAAGGGGTACGGCTACTCGTGTAGCTCCTGCGGATCGGACACCATACTAGGTAGCGCGGAGTACGCTCCACTCCAAGTAATCATCACCTGCTGATGCGGGACAGAAGTGGGGGGTCTTCTTTTTTCTACCCATAGTCGCGCTAATACTCCTAGCGCCTTCTTGAAGAACGCACTATATCGTCCTAGCGCGTTCACAGACGTTGGCAGAATGACGAACCTCGACGTTGGGGCTCCAGTGGATGACTCTGGGGGTTCAAAACACAAGGGGAAAGCACACAGGATGATGGACAACACACGGGGAACACTAAAATTGAAATCAAACCAACCTAATACTATCTAGGATAACTTTGGTGAAGGTGGAAGTGGGGGATGAGCGGCGGGGAAGGAAGGTGGGTGTAGATGATGCTAGGGTCGTGAGGAAGCTTGGCTGGGGCCTCTCACCTGAACCGTTCGTAGGGACGATGCAGCCGAGCTCCATCCTAACCTTAGCAACATCCTTGGCGGTGGTGAGGGGAGGTGAACGTTGGTGGAAGAAGAACGAAGCTCCGAATGGAGCCTCACACTCGACCCCGTCTTAGAGCCGGTACATCCGGGGCTTCGCTCGTCCTCCATTGAAGGGGAAAAGAGAGAGGATCAGGAGAAGAAGGTTGGGCATCGCACCCGGAGAGGGGAGGAGGAAGGAGGTTACCAAAGATTGGGGAAGATAGCCATGGCTATACTCAAGAACACTTTCATAGATTCATTGCTTCGTTTAATCAAACGAGATGGGATACATATATAGGGGAAGGGGAAGACAAAACGACGCTAGAACATATATTACAATCATGGAAAATAGCAAACATTGAAGACTTTTGTGAGTTTCGGCGCCGGGAAGTTGGACCGTCTGCAGCAGAGTTTCTGTCTGAGATCGCGCTAGGGGAACCTAGCACCTTCATCCAGGTTGCGCTACCCAAAGGTAGTGCGTTCATCTTCGGCCCAGCAGCTTCCACGATCAGCTTTGACCTGGCAGCTTGCTTGATTCCCATCAAACCCCTCCACTTTGGAAGGTTCATCCTTGAACTTCGTAGCTCAAGATCCCAGTCTGTGAGAACAGCCTGGTTCCCTAAGCTCTGACTCCATTTGATGCGGGACAGAAGTGGGGGGTCTTCTTCTTTATGCCCATAGTCGCGCTATAGCCTCCTAGCACCTTCTTGAAGAACGCGCTAAATCGTCCTACCGCATTCACAGACGTTGGTAGAACGACGAACCTCGACGTTGGGGCTCCCGTGGATGACTCTGGGGGTTCAAAACACATGGGGAAAGCACACAGGATGATGGACAACACACGAGGAACACTAAAATTGAAATCAAACCAACCTAATACTATCTAGGATAACTTTGGTGAAGGTGGATGTGGGGGATGAGCGGCGGGGAAGGAAGGTGGGTGTAGATGATGCTAGGGTCGTGAGGAAGCTTGGCTGGGGCCTCTCACCCGAACCTTTCGTAGGGACGGTATAGCCGAGCTCCATCCTAACCTTAGCAACATCCTTGGCGGTGGTGAGGGGAGTTGAATGTTGGTGGAAGAAGAACGAAGCTCCGAATGGAGCCTCACACTCGACCCCGTCTCAAAGCCGGTACATCCGGGGCTTCGCTCATTCTCCATTGAAGGTGAAAAGAGAGAGGATCAGGAGAAGAAGGTTGGGCATCGCACCCGGAGAGGGGAGGAGGAAGGAGGTTTCCAAAGATTGGGGAAGATAGCCATGGCTATACTCAAGAACACTTTCATAGATTCATTGCTTCGTTTAATCAAACGAGATGGGATACATATATAGGGGAAGGGGAAGACAAAACGACACTAGAACATCAATTACAATCATGGAAAATAGCAAACATTGTAGACTTTTGTGAGTTTCGGCGTCGGGAAGTTGGACCGTCTGCAGTAGAGTTTCTGTCTGAGATCGCGCTAGGGGAACCTTGCGCCTTCATCCAGCTCACGCTACCCAAAAGGTAGCGCGTTCATCTTCGGCCCAGCAGCTCCATGATCAGCTTTGGCCTGGCAGCTTGCTTGATTCCCATCACCTGCTCATCCCATATATATTTGATATGCTCACGCTGCTGTGGGAAGAGGCTAGTGGTGGGCATTCTGAAGTGGGGTCACTCTCAAAGGAAGGAGACGGCTCAATGACTCACTAGGAATCACCGCTGGGTCCCTATTTGTGACTAGATCCAAGATATTGAGGTAGAGTCGATCCCAAATTCCGGCATGTCTACAACGTACGCATTAGATCCGACTTGCCTCGCACTCGGAAAGGGACTGACAACGCGAGCGTACAAAAGACCGACTCAACTCGATGTATGCATATGCACTCGACAGACAAACTATATGAAACAAAGACTTGCACATGATCCTAAACAATCCTACTGTTAGTCCGACCCATACATATGCAATGGTGGACCAGGACATCCGAATGTGTGCCATGCATACACTAGATGCAATCGATGGTTGACGGAATTGGGGACTCCTAGACATCCTAATATGTCCCTAGCATGCGGGTACCTGTTGGATTTGAGAGACTTGGGAGGGCTAGGAGAGTCGAATACTCCTTCTTCATCACCCCTATATGATGACCGTGGAACGGTCCCCTGGCTTAGTGTAGATGGACTGGCCGGCGGGGTAGAGGTGTGATAGTGAACTTCCCTGAAGAAGTGGCGTAGATATGGTGGGTCCAGGGGTTCACTAGGGAAGGGGTCAAAGGAATCAAAGAAAGTATGACCCCTCGATATGTGTTCCCTCATGACACGGTCCCACATTTGGAATTCTTGAAGGTGTAGGTGGTCACCTTCATGCACTAGGGTATAGGGGATGGTGATCTCATATAGGAGGTATGGTTCCTCCCTCGGGGTAAATGGAATGATGTTTGGCTCGACCGGGATGGGGAGGAATAAGAGAACCTCCGTGGTGACATGACCCATAGTGCACATGAAGGTAATGGACCCTAAAGCTGGATGTGTGAAGCTATGACGATTGGGTTGGTCGAAGCCTCGGGCCAACATACACGTCAACTTCAATTGCCAGTCTAATCCCTTAATAAGGTCATCCAATGTATCGGCATGGTGATTAGACCGGAATGTTGTGTGGAATGAGTTGACGGGCACTATTTGTAGTGCGGGGTCCATGGATGGATAGGAAGGTGGGACCAAGCCTTTCTTGAGCAAACTAAGTAGTGGCTCGACGATAACTAGCTTCCTCGTTAGAAGCACAGGTGGCTCAAGCTGAGGTGGCCCCAAATGATGTGGCTCCAGATGAGGATCGGACGTAGGTGGCAAAGGAGCTCTAGGGGAAGGATTCCCCGACTGGGGTGGGGGAGGCCGTGGGGTAGGCTGCCCGACCGACTCGGGACTCGGTTGAGAGGTAGATACTCACCGAAGGGCGGCATCAAACCTTGCCTTGAAAGGCTCAACCTCTACAGCAACCTGATAAGAACGCTCCAGAGTGAACACGTCGCGGCAAAGCAATTCAAATTGGAAATGAAGCCGCAAACCTCTCCGGAAGAAAAAGGCTGACTTGGTGCACTCCTCTCCAACTCCACATCCCAACATGTACTCATCATAGTCCCGAATGTACTTGGCCACGGACTTGTTGCCTTGGACGGGTCGGCATGGGTTGGCCATAGTGGCAAAAGATGGGATTGGTTTCCCTTGGAATGGGCATGCAAGGGCATTTTTTTCTTTTTTTTTTGTTTTTATATGCAAAAGTTTATGCAAACTAATGCAAACACATAGACCTTACTCTAAATGTTGAAAAGGGTAAAAATACGGACTCGACTACAAACCTAGACTCAACCCATATCCGGTACCTGGCAGAGTTCTGGGATCCGAAGATCCTCTCACGCGAGTGAATCACCTTCCCGATAGGCGTAACCTAACGTTCGGGCAACACCTTTTGATATACCGAATAAAGGTATGCAAATACTACCTTGGACCGACTTAGACTTAGATACTTTTTTTTAATTGCAAACAAAGACTACCCTAGACTCAACCTTCGGCTCTGATACCAATTTGATGCGGGACGGGATGCGACTCGAGACAACAAGAGACTCTAGCTCGCGGATGCCCCTAAGCAAGGGAAGCGTGCGGATGTGCGCGGTTGAGAAACCGGCAATGAGTCTCGGGTATCGGCTTTTCCGCGTGCTCGGATCGAGTCACGGGACGGGTTACACTCACACACTCTCGCAGCGGTGATAAAATTATAACGAGCTACGTTCCTATCACTCTAGCTGCGGCATATGAAAATATATAGTAAAGGAAATGCCAAAAGAGGAGGGTGGTGAGTGTACCTCCATGCTCCGGCCGTGGGGAAGACAACCCCGGCCAAGAACCGTAACTTCCGGTACATTAATTATCAATAATTTACAACAGTGAATTTTATTACCCACTCCACACAGGGAGGTAAAGGGCTACAATGGGACCCGGGAATAACGATCTTGGGTTGACGGGCAGTGAGCAGGAAGGGCTATCGGGTCGGAGACGGGCTGCTGGTCCGACTCGGTTCCGACTCGGTACTGTTCCAACTCGGTACAGCAAGGGAACTCAACAACTGGGACGACGGCTTCTGGTCCAATCCTTGCTGCGGCGACTGGCTGGGATGCTGGTGGACGACTCCTCTTCGATCCCTGAAGTCGGCGGCGGCTGAATCGACTCTAAGTAATTTTGCAAGAATTAACTTGCTGTTGCCTTTGCTGGCCTATTCACGGATCAGTTCTGCGCACCTCCACGAAAAGAATTTTTACGCCCAGATCCGGTGTCGGATCGAGGCGAAACTGGTACCGATGGATAGAGGACTCAAAGGGCTACAACATATAATTATTTAAGATCCATACAGTAGACGGATTAGAGATGAAAATGACTGTTCCCAAGGTTTTTTTTACTGACTTGGATTATAGACAGTCAGGACAGAACAGGATCTGCCTGAGACTGAATTTTGACCGACCTAAAAGTGATGGATCTAGACTATGAAAAAATTATAGGTGGAAGAGGGGATGGGAGGAACACGTATGATTTTTTTGGGAATTTTTGAAGAAGGTTAAGGGGGCGAGAAAAATACGACAACCGGACACTATCCTACAGATCTGCTGATGGGCAGACTGTCAGGGGTGGAACTAAAATTACTGGAAAAATACTAAACGAAGGCGAAATGACACGAAATTTGAACTGGGGTTGGGGGATGATAAGAGGAACAAACCCTCAAAATTGGAGCTCGAACAGATCTCTTGATTGGGAGATAAAATTTTGGCTTCAAGCTTCTGTCCAGGGTGGACAAAACTCCGTCGAGGCGGCAGTGGTGGTGCGATGGCAGCTCGATGGCGACAGCAGCGGCGGTGCTGAGCTTCTCCCTCAGAGAGGGGAGATGGGGAGGCTTCACACCTCTGAAAATTCGGAGCTATCACAGCTCCAAGGGGGAGAGAGGGTGCCCTTGGGCAAATTGAGCAACAAATGGAATTTTCTTCATTAATTGTTAAGGAATTCACAAAATACATGGGTTATATAGAAATGGAAAAAAGACATAAACTATCCTCAGATCTAGGGTTAGGGAGGGGTAAACTAGGGATACGATAATTAATCCCCCATGTGGTCAAATGACCAAATTAAATAAAATACAACAAGGAATAAACAATAGTAAAGGGGGGAGCATCTTGGACTTTGCTTGGTCCAAGTTTAAATTTTCTTCCACCTTGTCCCCCCCTTGGTCCAAGTCCAATCTTGGACTTTGAACTAGCCCCAGATGGGCCCTAGATACTAGGTGGACCAATGAAAATAAGGTGGGGGCCCTGCTGGACCTACTGGCAAATTACATAGAAACCCAAAGGCCTTTTTGCAAAGAAACCCAAAGATTCCTAATGACTAACACTTTGGCTTATAATGCCTTGCAATTGCAAACCCAATTAGCCAAGGATATAAATGCAAACAAAAAGGACATAAATACAAAAATAAAAGGTTAGTGCTCGGTAGCTGATTCCATCAGAAACCTAGAGGGCTAGCCTACAAGAGGTCCCTTACCCATAGCCACCACTACTCCAGGGGGAGTGTGGATTTGATGTTGGGTCAAAAGACCCATTCTTATTCACCTCGAGTGGCTTCTAGGACTCCACGCCACAAGGGGGGACGGAATCCTATAGCCTTGGGGTGATTCAAGAAAGGCAACACAAGTATTTGATGGGGAATGTTCCCCCTCCCCGGTCAGTGAATCCTGACGGTCAAGACAGAGCACGGTGTTCGCATTAAACCTTCAATTTTGCCCATGAAATTGAGATAGGGGACATGCCATATTGGATAGACCTTCCCCCACCCTACTCGGTGTAAAGAAATCACAGTAATCTATTGTTCATCCGCTACACTACTGACGGTACATTAGACATGAAAGAAAGCTAAGTAGTTAGCACTTGGAAGTCAGTTATGAGCTTGGGAACCACCAAGAATATAAGAAACCAATGCTCGAGCGACTGTCGGGTGACATATGGGGAAAATGGCCATATCCATAAGCCTCGCACCCAGATTATAAGGATGACCCTGTTCTCTCCAGTTCATGACTGTGAGCGGAGAGATAGTAGGGAAGCCACTCCTGGGGGAAAAATGGAGATGCACACATACGTACGTCTCCGGCGGTGAAACCAATGACGGGCATATGGTGCGTTTAGCATAGCTACCTAACTGAAAGAAAGCCCCAGGGAGGGGATAATCATTAATGTAGCCCTTGGATACCTCAGGGCATGCTCGACATCGACCGAAGAAACCAAATGTTAAGAAACACCACAGAAGTAAATGGGGCAGAACAAGAAGAAGTATTCAGACACAGCTGAGGAATGATCAAAAGAAAGGAATATATATTTCATTCGGTCGGGGTTGCCGCACGAGACCATTCCATTACATCCTTGCATCGAGAGATGAAAAGGAAAAGAGCTGAAGGCTAAACAAAAAGAAAATAGAGGGAGATACGGGCTCATATCATCGCCCGTTTCATTACAAGCCACAAAGGAACTATTAGCAGAGGGGGGATAAATGATGAAGGAAAATGACATCCCACGCACCCACCTCTGCTCTTTACAGCGAAAATAGAGTATCTAAAAATCTCCTCTCTCCCTTCACTCTGAGCCTTTCTTCCCTGTTGGCGGATGGTAGACGACTGCCCCTGGAAACCTCTCTCAGCTTCTTTCTTCTTTTCCAAGCTTCCCCTCTCTTCGTTTGGCTCTTTCAATCACTCTCCTCCTCTCTCTTTTTCCTACCGCCTATGGGCCTTCTTATAGGCCAAACGGGGTATATCTTCATCCGTCGCAGGGTGTAAATGAAGAGCGTGTTAGTTAAAGGGGTGCGTCGATTGAAAAGAGCGCGCCGATTTAAAGGGCTTGCCGATTGAGAGGAGCGCTCCAGTTTAAAGGGCGCACCAGTTGATAGGAGGGCGCCAGTTTAAGGGCATGCCGAGTTAGTCTCCTTAACGTGTTTGTTCGAACCGAGTTTCGGCTCGTGGATCTCAGACTGGTTCCGAGAGTCAACTCGAGTTCTCATCTCATCGTGGCCTTGTGAGACTGAAGTGAGAAGTGTCGGGGAAGCATTTAGGCCACTGACTGGCCAATTCCGAGGCTATCCGTGCCCTTAGTTTGGACTCTTGGGTTTTCTACTGACATGGCCTTCGGCACTGCGATTTGCGCTATCGGGTCGGCTTTGTCTATATTTTCAACATTCCCAGGGATTGGGTCACCACCCGGAGTACTTTCGCCACGTTCGGGCAGCTATTCGGTCACTAAAGGACCCTTCTGGTAAGAGGATGTACCCGTGCCGGGTTACCCGAGTCTTCTGCTGATATGGCTTTCGACACCTTGTTCCAAGGGGCCAGAGACATTTCTCCACCTCAGGAGGGTTTCTTGTTTGGTGGCGAGCTACCAGGTACATTCTCACCCTGATCGGACGACAAACGAGATTTGTTCGACATGACTGAGTCGATACCAGTTCGTTGGGCTGGCTGAAAGGCACTACCGATTTGTTGTGGATTTCTTCTGACCATCTTGAGGTGGAGTCCCTGACACTCTCGTCAGATGACCTGAGGCTTCAGCAGTCCGAGGGGACCCTCGTGTATTAATTCTCTTCGGCTTTTGCACTTCGGCGGGCCGTATCCTTTTGTCGTTCAGGCGTGATTGTCATTGATAATATTTCGGGTGCCAACAAATGCCCCCTAGCCGCGGGTGTCGCAAGTGAGGAACGAGCAACACGAGACCAGCGGATGTACCTAGACTGAGCATATTCTTTGTCTAATCAACACAGAGTATTTTTTTGGTGCGGTCGAAATGCCGTCGGAGTAGCACGACCCCATAGCAGCCTTAAAGCGGCGCGGGGATAACTCATTGGCCTTAAAACGGCGCGGCCGTGACCATTTTCTAAAAATAGCATGCTCCCTGACTTATTTCGTCAAAACGGCGCAGCCTTTGGGTGTGTTCTAATCTGGCGTGGGCTTCTTAAAACGACGCGCCTTTTCATTTTGAATTTTGGGCGGCAATGGCTAAAACGGCGCACGTTTTTAGCACGCCGGATTAGAACCATCGAGGACCCCCTATATATTTCTATCTTCTTTTTCTTTCTTCTCATTCGGTTTCATTTGCAACCTGATCTTTCTCTCCTTCTTCTCATCTCTTCCTACGGCGGCGAGAGTTCCCTCCCGGTGGCGACGGCGAGAAATGGTGAGGGAGAGCTTCATTCTTTCCAATTCAAGGGATTCAAACCCCTTCTTTCTAGGCCCCGGGAGGCTCCTAGTAGGCTTATCCTCGGAGCTACAACCCTGGGTGTCCTCTTCCGCCCCGGTGTGACACTCACGGCCTATTTCAGATACCGTCCCTTAGTGAACGTGTTCCCGCTTCTTTCTGGCAAGCTCCCGGGCTGGGGATACTCTGTCGAAATTTTGTCAGAAAAATATTTGTCTCCAACAACTCCTTTCTGACTTCGTTTATTTTTCTTTGTATTTGTTTTGATGCAGATACCATGGCATCTGTCTCTTCTTCCTCCTCCCGTGCTTTGGCGACCTAGAGGGACGTTGATTCTTTAGATAGAGGCCATGACAAGCTGGCCGTAGTTGCAGAGTCTTCTGATTCAGAGGCCAACTTGGTAGACACTGATCGTCTGTTGATTGTCGGGAACGACTCCTTCAAATATGATCACCCCGATGGCTGCAGAGTGGACCCCCCCAAATATAAGCACATGATGTCTTTTATGAAGCGGTTCAACCTTCAGGGGAAGTGGGATCTGTTCCTTGCTCGGAAGGCCGAGGTGGCGCTACTTGTCGAGCGGGATAGTCTAACCGACTTTGTTGTACGGGGAAGACCCATATATTTTGTGTTGGGTTCGATGCTATGTATTCAGAGGGGGGTGAATGAATATATGCCCTCTAAAAACCTTTGACCCAATTAAAATTTCGCTCAAACAAGATTTCCTTCACTCAGAACAGATTAAAACACTCTAAGAAAACTGATCAACTCTTCTACTCAACCAGAAATCAAATACTTAGAGTGCCCCTATGCAATCATCTAGCGGAAGCACAAATAGACAAAACAAACCATAATGCACAAGGGGTTTTTAGGTGGTTCGGTCCTCCAGACCTACATCCACCCCACACTCAAACCAGAGTGTGGATTCTGCTGACTCACAGCTTGAATAGCTGGGCATCACAGCTTGCCATACAACCGCTGGGCAACACAGCTTGCCGTCCAGAGGCAGCACCTCTGCAAACCGCTGGGCAATATAGCTTGGCCGTCCAGTGGAATCCTCCACTGCAAATGCTGAGCAACACAGCTTGCTCCGCTGACAAACAGCTTGAAGAAATGTATAAAGGAAAACAAAAGATAGACAAAATAGCAACGGAAAGCTGAAACAATGAAGCACAAATATAGCTCTCGATGAGCACTTCTGGCTTGGATTTGATCCAAAAAATCAGAGAACCCAATCTCTCTCACTCGCTCAGCTCGAGCTCTCTATTTCTCTCTTTCTCTTCTTTCTTCTCTTTCTCTTCTTCTTCTCTGCTCTTGTCTCTCTTTCTTTTCTTTCTTCTCTTTCCCTTCTTCTCTACTCTCTGTCTCTCTTTCTTTTCTTCACTCTTTTCTTTTCTTCTTCTCTGCTCTCTGTCTCTCTTTCTTTTCTTTCTTCTCTTTCTCTTCTTCTTCTCTGCTCTCTGTCTCTCTTTCTTTTCTTCACTCTTTTCTTCTTCTCTTCTCTCTGTCTCTCTTTCTTTTCTTCACTCTTTTCTTCTTCTCTTCTGCTGGATCGAAGTCTCTGCACTCTGCTCTTCTACTTCTGCTCTCAAGGCTTCGATCGACCTTCAACTAAGGACGAAGGTTTCAATATATAGTAGCAGCAGGTGGATAAGGGCGCATGTGGCTTCCACAGTTCCCGCCCTAAAATTTCGGACCATGTGGCAGCATCCAGCAGGCTGTCAGTACACGTGTCCTCATCTGGACACTGTTCTTATCCTCGGATCACGTGCCTTCATTAATGGAGTGGGGGAAGGTACGAAAGCTTATCCGCTTGTAACTGATGTGGCAGTTGAAGACTGAAGGTGGGATTACCTTAACGTGCTCAGCAACTGGAATTAGATGGCGTCAACCCTCTTGCTCCAAGGAGTTGACGCAGCCTTCTGATATCTTCTTCCTACGAAACTCAAGTCTGATGCGTTGACTCCATCAGCCAGCTGCGTTAACGCATCGGCAATCCAGTGATCAAGGTCTTCGGCAGATAACCGTGCTGCATCGACGCTGCTAATCCATAGCGTTGACGTAGTGGTGTTCCAGAGCTGAATGTATATCAGACTCAATTGCTGCGTGGACGCTGTCTTGCAATGGCGTTGACGCACTGCAGTATTCCAGTGAGCTATGGACTCTGCCTTATTAACTACTGCGTCGACGCTGCTGTAGCATGGAGTTGACGCAGCCAGGTGAAGCTCTGAAATCCTCTTCAACTGAAGCATGGACGCATTGAACTCCCAGCATCGACCCTGTTCTTCATTGTTGTCATCATCTGAAGACAGTGTATAGACTTTATCAGCAGCAGATGAGCAAGTGTGAGCACTGAGTGAGTGTATAGACTTTGTAAGCATTCAGCTCGTGTAATGTATAAACTTCATGCAATGTACAGACTTCGTGAGACTTCAATGAAGACAGACGATGTATAGACTTCATGACTGAGGCACGATGCATACTCGTCCAATGTATACACTTGCTCAATGTATGGACTTGATTGAACGAACATGCAATGTATATACTTGCTCAGCCTGAGGCAATGTCTAGACTTCAGCTCAAAGCCAGTGTATAGACTTCAATGCCTTCGTCAAAAGCGATGTACAGACTTGCATGAGATACATGGTCCAGTGTAGTGTATAGACTTGCGTTCAGCAGCAATGTATAGACTTTGCAAACTGAGACGCAAAATGAGACGATGCTTAACCTGTACTGACTGTACAGACTTATGCATAAGACACTGAGGAAGACGATGGATGTACAGACTTCTAAATGTACAAACTTTCCACTAACCAATGTATGGACTTGAGTAGTCTGCTGCTGAACAACCGATGTATAGACTTCACAGTCTGCTAAGCAAGCAATGTATAGACTTGGTGGAAGTCATGCAATGTACAGACTTCACGATGAAAGCATGAACAGTCCGATGTATGGACTTGGCAAAACAAGTTATGTTGCTATCATCAAAACACAATCTCATAAAGCACTCACTGTGTTGCTATCATCAAAATAAAACAACATTGCTATCATCAAATCAACATAGCACATACTTGTGCCTAAGAGGCACAACATTCTCCCCCTTTTTGATGATGGCAACACACTGTGACAGTGAGTCACACACAAAATTTTCTCCCCCTTTGACATGATCAAAAAGAGAAAAATAGTATGAACATGTGTGCAACATGGCAGTATGCATGCAAATACCCTTAGAGCACCTCATTCTCCCCCTGAATGAAAATAATTGCTCCCCCTTTGAGAAGGAATATGAACATATAAACAAAGGTAGATAAGGTAGGAGGGTCATTTGACAACAGGATAAGCATAGGTTCAGAAAAGAGCATGATTATAAACAACTGTTAAAGTATAAGAATCAGCAACATACAATTTTGACAAAAATCAGGTTTAACAGTGATAAATCTAGAGTAAAACACCTGACCCCTGAAAATGAGTTTTAGACTCCATTTATAGCAATGAATCTAAGGCACATGGTATTAATAGATAAGTCAGAAATAATACCCTTTTGTGATTAAACATGGAATTTCAAGAAAGGCAACTTGAATATGTATTAAGAAAAATAATTTTCACTCATTGACTTTTGATTTCAAAGGGTTACAGCAGTTTGTATTTCACTTTTGAATTTTCAGAAACTGAACTAAGTGAATAGACCTGTGGCATTTATGCTGTTGACATTAGGTGTACACCTTGATCAGAGGCAGGTACCCCTAGTTACTAGGCATAAACTACAAGACCTATTTCAGATCAAGACCTACAAGGAATAGTCTTCACTTTTGACATTAAGGGTATACCTTGATTAGAGGCCAGTACCCTCAGTTACTTGGTGAGGACTCCCCCTATAGATTCGACCCTATGAACAGAGATATTCTGAAGCACCTCATGACATGTAAGTTCTCCTGCTTCTTTGGAGGAGTTCACAGTTTCTCAGTGCAATCAGCCATTGCTCTATCACTATGTTCAGCCTTTTACATTTATGATCTTATTTACTGCTGCCCTTAATTCTTTTAGAGTGATTGTTTAAAAAATCATTAACATTTCCAGTTCAACACATTTAGGCATTAAAAAAACCTTTTCTATTTTAGCCATGAGACAAAGATTAAGAGCTATAAAAGTTTTTTTTATCTCAAATTCTGAAGTGCAGACACTTAACTCTCCAATTTATAAAGGTTAAACCTTTAGTTCTTTTCAATTTGTAAGAGTGATTCTTATAAAAGAACAATTGAAATAATCATAACTCAATGTACTAAACCAGATACAGAACTGTTGTTCAGTGAAAATGATAGGGAAAAGATAGCAATAAGCATTATGGTCCAATAGCATCTGATGTCAAAAGATATGAATTAATTGAGTGGGGACAGTGAGAAGTGAAAAGGAATCAATGTAATGAACAGAAATCTCAGCTCCCCCTGACATCATGATGCAAGAGATATGCTATGCAACATACTGTTCTACATGCAGACTATGCACCAAGGATACATGAGACAAGTATGCAATCAATTCAGGTTTATGCATCCAAGTAATGAACATTTTTATCCTTTTTCAGATTTTTTAAAAATATGATGCAGTACATTATTCTACATACATGAGGACTAGACCCTTGGTACTTGGCAGAGAACCTGGTCTTAAGGACCATCTCACACATAGTAAGAACCTCCGGACAGATTTCCCTGCCTTTTAGTAACTTACCATTTGATATACCAGGGTTATGCAAGACAATGCAACATAAAGCAGTCCTACATGCATTGAACAACTTCATTGACAGTCATGCAAATGATGTATGCAGACATAAGACACATACAATGACTGTGTGCATTAAAAGAACCATTCACAATCAACAAGTTACGCATTTAACAACAAGCATGCAATGCACTGACACAAAACACATGCATTTACACACAGTCTATATAGTGCATTAACTGTATACACTAAAAACCATTCAAATTCAGTTCAACAATTGGCAAGAGAAGAGCATCAGATATATGCAGAGTAAAACTCAGTAGCTGAGTCTGGAATGCAGATTGATCAGCTAGACATGAAGAAGCCATCATAAATCAAACAAGCAAAACAACAATTTCAGATAATAGAATTTTAAACAATGTTCAGAACTAACCTGAAATGTAGAATCCTGGGGTTTTCTGTTGAGTGCCTTGGATCATAAACCCCTTTATTCATCAGCTTCCAAGGCACACCTGCAGCATGTCAATCAATTTGATCCTGCAGGGACCCAAGCAGCCTTGGGTCCTGCATTTACCCGGACAGGTGTTCTAAACACCCTTTTTGCAGCATTATCATCAAATTCCATTAGACAACAATCAGACATAGAATGTCCAAAATTTCCACAGTAATAACATGAACCAACAGATTGTCTGGTCCTATGATGCATATCAACAGCAGCATGAGACCTATGAAACTTAGCATGAAATGTTCTGTTGTTTACATGGACATTTTGTTTCTTACTAGCAGCATTGGGAGCAGGAAATTTTACAGATTTGAAATTAAATCTACTTCCTTGTACATGCCAACAGTCCTTGACTGTGTGGCCATGCCTCCCATATTCGAAGCACCTTGGGTGCTTACCTTTGGAGCCAAGGTTATTCCTGTCAAACATCTTTTTGTTAACATGAAAATTAACAGGTTTAGAGTTGAATCTCTTTCTCGGATTCTGCCAACATTGAGCAGCAATGTGGCCAAACTTCCCACAACACAATTTAGATTCTGTCTCCTAGAAACATGATTTCTAGCATGAAATTCTTTAACATTCATATTACCCTTTTTCTGATCAGACAGAACTTTTCTAGCATGCTTTCTGTCATCTTGTTTCATCACAAAACACTCACTCATAAAGTGTCCATGCTTACCACAATAATGAACAAGAACATTAGATTTATTTAAAACATGGCACTTATCAGATGAGTTTTTAGCATGCAGATTGTTCCTTTGAGTTTTTGGGGTTTTTGATTTTTATTTCATTTTTAATTTCCTTAGCAGCATGCATATTTGAAGAAGAAGCTGAAGTGCTAGCTAAACCAGAGCTACGAATAAAAGTGGTATACAGCTGGTTCTTCTTAGCTTGCTTAATTTCAGAAATGTTATCAATCTCCTCACATTGATCACTTACTACATCTTCCGAGGATATTTTCATTTTGCCTTTATCCTTAGCAACCTTAGATGAAGTACCATTCATCTCAGTAATTTTACTTTCCAAGGAGATTATAAGATTTTCTGAATCAACTTTCTCCTTTTCACAACTAGCCAGTTTTTCTTTTAATAACACAATTTCATTTTCCAAATCAGCAGTGTGTATTAAAAAACTAGCAATTTCTTCATCACTGCAATTGATACACTCTTTCAATACTGATTTCTCTTTTTCAATCGTCATCCATCTTTCAGAGAAAACAGTGTTAAGAACCATTAACTTTTTATTTTGTTCCTTCAGATGAGCATTTTCTTCAAGCATTTTACTTTCAATTTCTTCAGCTTCAGTTTTCTTTTCTAACAATAATTTGTTTTCCTCTTTCAGGGATTTGATTGATTCCTTTTGCAAATTATCATCATGATCAAACTCATTTATCATGTCTTCTAAAATAGCACATGCATTGCAAGAATCATCTTCTCTAATGTGCTTATTTCTGAGATTCTCATTTTCAGATTTCAAGTTTTCATTTTCTGCCTTCAAACGAGTGACTTCAAGATTCATGTCTTTTCTCAATTTTTTATTTTCAGATTTTAATTTCTTGGACACTTTGAACAAATTTTCATACATCTCTATCAATTCATCGAAAGAGTATCCATCTGATTCAGAGCTTACCTGAGATGAGGTTTCCTCATCATCACTTCCCCGATTGGCCATTAAGCATATTGACTTTTCTCCTTCTTCACACTGTCCGAGGTGTTCCCTTTGAGTTTTGAGAATTCTGGACAGTCAACCTTCGTGTGGCCAGCCTTCCTGCATTTGTAGCAGATGTTAACGTCAATATTCTTGGCAGGATTAGAATTATACCTTGTTTGCTTTCTGCCTTCACCAAGCTTTCCTTCTCTTTTTCTCAGAAATTTCCTGAATTCACTGGTCACCCTTTCAATGTCTCCATCAATTTCAGACCGAGAGAGGCTACTTTTCTCGCTTAATGATCCACTGTGGCTGGATCTGTTTGCTTTGATGGAGCTATCCTTCAGCACGATTGGTTCCATTACAAATAATCTGAAGACACAGAAAAGCTGAAGCACCTAGACCAAATGAGCAAGGCAAGGCACTAAGTCGGAGAACCAAAATAACGAACACAAAAAGCACACTATGAAATGCACCAAACAGAAATGCACTAAACCAGATGATCAAAGTAAAGCAGTAAGATAGTGAAACAAATCAACGAGCAGAAGAAGCCCACTCTGATGTGCACCAAAAGCTAGCAGGAACTGCTGCGGATTGTTAGATCCTATGCACAGCAACCCGCTCTGATACCAAGTGTTGGGTTCGATGCTATGTATTCAGAGGGGGTGAATGAATATAGCCCTTTAAAAACTTTTGACCCAATTAAAATTTCGCTCAAACAAGATTTCACTCACTCAGAACAGATTAAAAACTCTAAGAAAACTAATCAACTCTTCTGCTCAACCAGAAACCAAATACTTAGAGCGCCCCTATGCAATCATCTAGCAGAAGCACAAATAGACAAAACAAACCACAATGCACAAGGGGTTTTTAGGTGGTTCGGTCCTCCAGACCTACATCCACCCCACACTCAAACCAGAGTGTGGATTCTGCTGACTCACAGCTTGAACAGCTAGGCATCATAGCTTGCCATACAACCGCTGGGCAACACAGCTTGCTTGCCGTCCAGAGGCAGCACCTCTGCAAACCGCTGGGCAATACAGCTTGGCCATCCAGTGGAATCCTCCACTGCAAATGCTGAGCAACACAGCTTGCTCTGCTGACAAACAGCTTGAAGAAATGTATAAAGGAAAACAAAAGATAGACAAAATAGCAACGGAAAGCTGAAACAATGAAGCACAAATATAGCTCTCGATGAGCACTTCTGGCTTGGATTTGATCCAAAAAATCAGACAACCCAATCTCTCTTACTCTCTCAGCTCAAGCTCTCTATTTCTCTCTTTCTCTTCTTTCTTCTCTTTATCTTCTTCTTCTGCTCTCTGTCTCTCTTTCTTTTCTTTCTTCTCTTTCTCTTCTTCTTCTCTACTCTCTGTCTCTCTTTCTTTTCTTCACTCTTTTCTTTTCTTCTTCTCTGCTCTCTGTCTCTCTTTCTTTTCTTTCTTCTCTTTCTCTTCTTCTTCTCTGCTCTCTATCTCTCTTTCTTTTCTTCACTCTTTTCTTCTTCTCTTCTCTCTGTCTCTCTTTCTTTTCTTCACTCTTTTCTTCTTCTCTTCTACTGGATCGAAGTCTCTGCACTCTGCTCTTCTGCTTCTGCTCTCAAGGCTTCGATCGACCTTCAACTGAGGATGAAGGTTTCAATATATAGCAGCAGCAGGTGGATAAGGGCGCGTGTGGCTTCCACAGTTCCCGCCCTAAAATTTTGGACCACGTGGCAGCATCCAACAGGCTGTCAGTACACGTGTCCTCATCTGGACACTGTTCTTATCCTCGGATCACGTGCCTTCATTAATGGAGTGGGGGAAGGTACGAAAGCTTATCCGCTTGTAACTGATGTGGCAGTTGACGACTGAAGGTGGGATTACCTTAACGTGCTCAGCAACTGGAATTAGATGGCGTCAACCCTCTTGCTCCAAGGAGTTGACGCAGCCTTCTGATATCTTCTTCCTACGAAACTCAAGTCTGATGCGTTGACTCCATCAGCCAGCTGCGTTAATGCATCGGCAATCCAGTGATCAAGGTCTTCGGTAGATAACCGTGCTGCGTCGACGCTGCTAATCCATAGCGTTGACGCAGTGGTGTTCCAGAGCTGAATGTATATTAGACTCAATTGTTGCGTGGACGCTGTCTTACAATGGCGTTGACGCACTGCAGTATTCCAGTGAGCTATGGACTCTGCCTTATTAACTACTGCGTCGACGCTGCTGTAGCATGGAGTTGACGCAGCCAGGTGAAGCTCTGAAATCCTCTTCAACTGAAGCGTGGACGCATTGAACTCCCAGCGTCGACCATGTTCTTCATTGTTGTCATCATCTGAAGACAGTGTATAGACTTTATCAGCAGCAGATGAGCAAGTGTGAGCACTGAGTGAGTGTATAGACTTTGTAAGCATTCAGCTCGTGTAATGTATATACTTCATGCAATGTACAGACTTCGTGAGACTTCAATGAAGACAGACGATGTATAGACTTCATGACTGAGGCATGATGCATACTCGTCCAATGTATACACTTGCTCAATGTATGGACTTGATTGAACGAACATGCAATGTATATACTTGCTCAGCCTGAGGCAATGTCTAGACTTCAGCTCAAAGCCAGTGTATAGACTTCAATGCCTTCGTCAAAAGCGATGTACAGACTTGCATGAGATACATGCTCCAGTGCAGTGTATAGCCTTGCGTTCAGCAGCAATGTATAGACTTTGCAAAATGAGATGCAAAATGAGACGATGCTTAACCTGTACTGACTGTACAGACTTATGCATGAGACGTTGAGGAAGACGGTAGATGTACAGACTTCTAAATGTACAGACTTTCCACTGACCAATGTATGGACTTGAGTAGTCTGCTGCTGAACAACCGATGTATATACTTCACAGTCTGCTAAGCAAGCAATGTATAGACTTGGTGGAAGTCATGCAATGTACAGACTTCACGATGAAAGCATGAACAGTCCGATGTATGGACGTGGCAAAACAAGTTATGTTGCTATCATCAAAACATAATCTCATAAAGCACTCACTGTGTTGCTATCATCAAAACAAAACAACATTGCTATCATCAAATCAACATAGCACATGCTTGTGCCTAAGAGGCACAACATTTTGCAGATGAACCCAGGAATTGGAGTGCCGTGTTGGGGCTCCAGGAGCTGACTCCACAAGATGGGCTATTGACCAGAGCCCATGAATTCGTCCCAGCCAGATGGAACGAGACTGCAGGCCGTGTTGACCAGGAAAAAGTATCTTTCGGTCTATTCTTGGCCCCGCTAAGATGGGGGTACAGAGAGGAGCCCTTCCTGCTGGATTGCTTAGCTGTGTTCTTCAAGCACCAGATTTCGGTCGGCTGTTTTACTGACCTGAAGGCTACTGATGCCCATGCCGTCCGGCCAGGTTCAGTAGAATTTACAGATTATGTTCTGCAGCACTATGCTCCTATTTTGATCAAGGCAGGCGTATACCATAGTGTCTATGCATCAAGGTATCGCTATCCCATCTCCAAGGGTCTATGTTGCGATATGATTGAGGTGTTCTGTCCTAAGTACAACACCGTTTATACTTCGGAGGGAGAGACATCGCTGGACCTTTGGAGTCTCTCTCAACTGAGCGGCCTCCCGATCGACGGTGAGCTGTATGAAGAGGTTTGTTGGCCAGATTGGCTGAAAGATCAGACATATAGTGAAGGGCGATACCTGACTGGTTTCGCCTACCGCTATCTGATGAAAGCATATCGTACTCTCTAGCGTTCGTCGTACGATACCAGGGAGGCACGCAAGCCTGGAGAGAAGAGGCATGTGAGGATGGGCACTTGGCTCCCGTATTTCTTCAGAGGAAAGCAAAATTACAAAGACTTCCCCTCGATAGTGCTGGCTCCTGTGCAGCAGAAGAAGAGGGTTCGGCGACAAGCCGATTTCCCATCCACATTGAAGGGAGGACAAGAAGGAGGGCCTAACCATGCCGGTATTGACGCAATCACTCATTGTGCTGCCTACTTCACATATTGGATTTGTTCCTTCGCTCTCCCACAGGGCGACGAGAGCGTGATCAGGGCCGAGGCCATCTATCCTGCTTGCTTGATGGCTTGGGGCATGAAGCTTTCACTCTATCTAGTTGCATTGTGTTTACTATACAAGATGTTGGGAGAATTGCACCGATCTCGTCTTCCCAGGAATCTACAGACGGTTGGCCTGCTACACTTTTTCAATGCCTGGGTTTGCACCATGTTCCCAGAAGCTGCTCTTCGGTCTCTCCAGTCGGCACAATTAGTCCCGAGGATGATAGAGTTTGCCAATGTTGAGCCGTCCCAGACAGCAGACCAACTCTTTGCTATTCGGGGCAAACTGTCCAAAGTTCTAATAGACTCACCTAGAGTTTTACATTTTTTGAACCTGGCTGCCCATTCAAGTCCATTGGTGAACAAGATGCAGGAGTGCAACCTCCGTGAGACAAAGGAGTATGTCCACCCCATTTCTGACGCCAAGTGCACGAGGCCAATTCTGGAGTCAGAGCTAGTTGATTGGGCATTGTCAATAAGGCCGAGCGTCTTGGTTTTCCGCAAGAGCGATATTTTATGGCTGGAGCCTTACTACCCATTCCGATTCAGTCAGAATTTTGGTTATGACCAGCACATTCCTGCTTCCTCCACTCAGTTTGCACTGTCGAACAGGGCCCGGGATGGCCAAGTATCGAATGATGAAGCTCGCATATGGTGGGATTATTTTCATCGCCGAGAGGCGGTTTCATTCAGAGTTCCGGCCCCCGCACGCTTTCCCCGTGTAAGACCCCGGAATTTTTATAAATTATTTTTGGTATATTTAATTATTTTCTGGGAATTTTAAAGACCCAAAATGGATTAATATATAAATGTTGAATTATAAGTCATTATAAGGCCCAATTGTGTTAAATAATTAACCTAGCATATTTAAATAAAATCCAAAAGGGTTAAGGAC
Organism: Amorphophallus konjac; assembly: GCA_022559845.1. Lineage (NCBI taxonomy): Eukaryota > Viridiplantae > Streptophyta > Magnoliopsida > Alismatales > Araceae > Amorphophallus > Amorphophallus konjac. The sequence goes on along the minus strand of JAHNEJ010003381.1, from coordinate 8,237 downwards.
CAAGCCCATTAAGTTTGGCCCATATTCTAGAAGGTTATTTAGTCTATTTACGTATTTTAAGGATAAATACCATTTTTATGGATAATGATATGGATAATTAACAAAAGAGTTTGATTTATGTTGAAACTCTGTACACGTTTAGTGTAACGGTCTATTGGGCGACCGCTACAGACATGTAACGCACCAGTCCTGATGGGTTACACTCTGTAAATTCCGTGAAGTGAAGAACAAGCCAAAAGATTGGATTTTTGCTAGCTTATCTCTTAGGGATCGAGATGGGAAGACTAATAGAGGTGTTAAGGACTCTTAGAAGTCGATCTAAGCTTTAACAAGGACTCTAGAATTGATCTAATCCTCAAACCCTAGCCAAAACCCTACAAATAGGACCTAGTTCTAAACTGAGCAACCCTTACTTTTAGCTCGTGAAGAAACAAGGTAAGGAGTCACAATTTCGGGTAAAGTTCTTTAGAAGATTTTGTTTATAATACATTAGACTAATAGCTCTCCAAATTTCGTGCTAGGAGATCAACCAACCAAGGAGATTGAAGCTTCCAAAGTTGCTGGTTCGACCATAGTAACCTAAGAATCTAAACGCAAGTCCCCTGAAGATCAAGAGATTATGACGTCTAAACAAGGTAATTAGAGTTCGGTTATTTAGAACTTTTTGTTCACCTTAGTTTCATCTTCTTACCCTCAAAACTTCACATCATTAGGTCAAGAGGCTGAGGAGCTAGAGCAGCGTGAAGTTGCTGGAAACTCACTGGAAAGGGAGAACTAGGGCACGTCTTTCAGACTCAACTTAGAAGTTTAAAGCCTAGTTAAGCGGTAGGTTATCTCATGATTGGCAAAAATATCTTGTTAGGGATAAAAGCCCTCTGGTTTTGATTGATTTCATACATCATAGATCATGAATTTCATGTTTTAGTAGGTCATGCATACATGAATACCCTTAACCCTAACTAAGTTGAAAAGGAACTCTCTTGTCAAATTCAATGAAAGTCTATGCATACTAGTAGCTTAGCCTTCATTATATCATGTGGAAGTTTATATATGATTTCTAGACATGATGTAAGTTGAGACCTTAAATTTTTATATCTTTCCTGCCAGCAGACAATCTGACGCATCAAGGTAAGGCCTTCACAATTATATAACGGCCTTACGATAAGCCGTCACACCTTCTTTGGGTTTGAAGTTCTCTGTTGTCTCTGACGCACCATCGATGGAGCGTTATATTACTGTAACGACCTCACGATAAATTGTCACAGTCACTGTGACGCACCCATTCTAGACCGTCAGGGTAACTGTAGACAGAATGGGAAACTAGTTAATTTAACATATAAATAAGCCTAGTTATCTAAGTTTTGACCTGATTTCATGTCTTTAAGATTATTTACTGATTCATGATAGAAATTACATAATTTAGGTATCTTAAGTTATGTTAATTTCATGTGCCAAAATTCTATAGTTTTGTATCTAAATCATGATTTTCCAAAGATGTATTGACGGAGTTTTATCATGATTTTCGATTATTACACATCCTCTTTATCAATAGAGTCATTTCTCTAAGTACATGGCATATATTCAGGTATATGTCCATTAATTCACACTTTGCACAATAGGAACATTATTCTTGGACATGAGGACCTCTCTATTAGATATTCCTTCCAATGGAATAGGAAATCTTGTTTCAAAGCCTCCGTAATTCTCTGCGAGCCTGGGATTCCCACTAGGACGCCGAATTGGTTGTACCATTAAAGCCCATTGATTAGATTACACTATCGATGTTTCTGGTTATCAGTAGTGTAACGGATTTATATTGGACCGTCAGGCACATGTAACGGCCCAATATACGACCGTCACATTCAACTGAGTCCGATTTCTTGGTTCTGGATTCAAGTCGTTATAACGGATCAAGGCTCGACCGCCACGTGAATGTAACGGCCCAGTACAAGACCGTCACAATGCTTGAGCTAGTTAACCTGAGATTTGACCCAAGGGTTGATATTCTAAGGTTCCTAGATGGCTTGATAATAGTTTAGGACTTATCATATTGATCAAGAAACTTAATATAATGAATGGAAGTTAAAGAAATGTACCGTTATGCTGCCGATTTATTTCCATAAGCATAACATTGTCCTAATTCATTCTTGATCTCTCATATTCTAAAATTGAAGCATTCATTCAATTGAATTATTATTATCATGAACTTGTTGAACTTGTTACATTCGTGGCCATACTTTATTGTTACACTCATGGAAGTAGCTTGATTTATACGTGAAGATGCAGTTCGGGCGTTGATTGTGTCTAAGGGCTCTATGCTAGTCCCCTCAGCTGATTATCGGAAACATACTATTCTAAACCATGGGGTATGATGCTACTGGCGTCGCATTGCACTAGGAGTACTTTCTTTATAAATAAGTAAAATTTATGAGCACTCGTGAAAATCTAGTGAATTACTACATGATTGACATTCTCGTGCGTAACCTTTATGGTTATGCAAGTAAAAAGTGAAAGTGCATTCTCGTTACATTCTTGTTCATGAAAGGCCATGTTACATTCTTGATCATACTTGTTACATTTTACTAGTTCATTCTTGCTCTCATTCTATCTTATATGATCATCTTGTTACTTTGGTTTAATCGTGTGATTGATCGTATTCGCATGATTTTACCTTATTTCTTTAGAGCTAAAATGTTAATCACTCTAATAGTGCTAATCATGTTGATGCGACGATACCTATTGGGCAAGTGTGCTCATTACCTATTTCCAATCTTTTTCAGGAAATGGAAGTGAGTCAGGTTTGGATTCAGAATGTTCAAGTAGCGGATCCGAGAGTGAATAAAGAATGAGCGAGGACTTAGGAAGTTTACATTGTTTAGATCGAGTCTATGTAATTTCTTATTTCTTGAGTCTAGAATGATGGAAGTTGAATTAGTGGTTGTATTCGAATATTGGATTGATTATTAATGAAATAAAGTTGGAGTTTGACTAAATTATTGTGCAATTACATTTATGTGTGTGATTGTCTTGCGCTCTGATTATTCTTGCTTGCAAGAGACTTACCATGCCGGCTGTTCACGTTCCTCGAGCGAGTCTTCTGCTGTCATAAAGGCTCGGGGCGTGACAGTTAAGTTGGTATCAGATCCAGGTTTCGATCTTGGGACTTGTGGGTTATGTGACTCCAAGATATATCAAGTGGTGGAATGCACGCACCGGCTTTTATAGGAGCTCGAGAAGATAATGTTGGGCCGTTGCTGAATGCAAGTTCTTGGATTCCCAGCCAGTGCCAACTCTAGATGCTGACCCGGCCTATCTAAAGAAATTAAAATTCCATACAAATACTGCTGTGGCGGCTTATCTGGAGGTACGTAAGGTTGCCAAGTAGCACTTATCTAAGATTGAGCCAAAACTACCGGAGATCAGCAAGGATGGCTTTTTGAAGACACTTCAAGGCTTACGCCACATAAGCGGTGAACGACTATTTCTTCAGCAGATTCCTCTGCTCGTGGAGGAGCCTCGACCCTCTACGGCTTCTTGGCGCCCCGAGAGTGATCGGCTTCACCCCTACAGGACCTTCATTAGAAGGGAGGACCGACGGCTGACACTTTACAGCAGTACTCCTTGGCTATTCGCATTGCTGTGCTCGCATGGGCTTTTAGTAGGTGGCCCTAGAGAAGCCATATTGGGCCAACCTGTTCTCCTTTCTTTCATGTATGTCGACGGATGGGGGCTAGACCACCTCGGCTTATATTATCATTTATCTTCTCGCGGTCATGCAAACTTGGTGTCACTGGCCGAACAATGCGAAGCGATAGGGGATATAAGCTGGTTGATTCGCGATGCTGCTTCAAAGAACCAAGAGCTTTCACTATTTTATTGGACACTCTCTCCTTTTTATACGGGGCCAATAGGTATCTTTCATTCTTTTGCTTTCAGCTTTTGGTCTCTTTCTTGCTGTAGTGTATATCATTCTTTTTCACCCTCGTATATGTGTAGTTCGGCTCACTTCGGAGGAGACCAGACATTTAGGGAGCTGATTATAAAGGCTCAGAAGCCAACATATTTTGAAACCCCAGAGGCGGCTCCGACCATGACACCTTTTCCCCCCGGTGATTCGCACAAGCGCATGAGGTCTCAAGTAAGGGAGTAGTGACTCGAGCGAAGCAGACCCGCCAGGAGAAGACTGTAGATCTGGAACCAGCAGTTGTTCTTCCAGTTGTAGTCTCGTTTGAAGAATTCGAGGCATCTCATCCGCCGGCCCGCATAACCTGTGGTATATGTTTCATTTTGCACCCCGCCTCTATTTTGGTAGCATAGGCTAATTCTTATTTTGTAAGTGCTGCTACTTCGTCTGTGATGGCTGCGCAAGTGGCTGCCACCCCTGTGAGAGCTGAAGAGAGAGGAGATGGAGTGCAAGCAGCTCCCCTTGAAGAAGACATACCTTCTCCTACGCCCAGCCATGAGATAGAAGGTAATTCGTGGTCTGTTCCCTTGTAGATTCCCATAGTTTATCATCCCTGGGGCTCATATGAATGCTTCTTCTTTTAGCTCCGGTCAAGATCCGACGGCCTTCTTCCCCTGTCGTGGAGTTGACCGAGGGAATTTATGTTGAGCAAGAGGTAATTCCAGGAAGTCAGCTTACTCCTGAAGTTCCCTCGCCTATCATTCCTACTATAGAGCTGGCTGAGCAGGCTTCTATTGAGCTAGCTGCTCCTTCGGTAGGCCATCCCAGTGAGGGGCCGCCTGCTCTTAAAGGGAAAGACCCTGTGCTAGTTGAAAGCTCATCTTCATCGGAGCGGGTGGATTATGGTGGCGACTCCAGCGACGGGGAGTTTCCAACGGTGGGGACAGAGACCGAAGATGCTAGGGCATCCTCTGCTTATGAAAGTGATTTTACAGCCTTCAGTCCTCTACGGTTGACATGGAGCAGTTTCGGGCCACTTGGTCCTTCCGTAGAAGAGGGGGCAGGGATGATGGAGACGATGGTCTCTGCTGTCGGAGAATTGAGCTTAGTGCATGCTGAGTTAAAAGGACTCCCTTAACTCCTTTGTTTCTTCTCATTGGTCATCCATCAAACCTCTGAGCTATGTCATGTTTATTTCATTTGAAGGCTCCTGTTATTCAGGCCGACATGACCTTGCCTGCCATGACTGTGAAGGTATCCCTTCCACCTCTCGGTGTAGATTCGCCTGTATTCCTGCCTGTCATGAGGCCCATTGCCCTGCGGTATCTCAAGTATTATATTATGACAGCGTGTTTGCAAGTGCCCGACGTAAATGCCGGGTCTGATCGACCGGCCATGACTCTGGAGAACTAGCAATTTGCCATTGGTGGAGAATTGCTTGAAGACACCCCTATAATAGAGGCATAAGAGATTGTGGAAGAAACCGCCGGTGCCTCCACAGTTTTGGCCCTTGCCTCCGAATCATCATTGGTGGAAATTGGGCATGCCAAAAATAGCGGCCAGCCCCTTCCTGCTATCGAGACTCAGGATGTATGCCCTTGCCAGAGGTTGGGGGAGAAATTGTCATTATTGATAGTCCCTAGGTTGAATTAATCACTGGGGCCGGTCCTGGTGCAAGCGCCATACAGGACCTACCATCATCATCCTTAGATCCGACCAACGATATCTGGGCCACGGTCGATAGTCGTGTAGAGTTTCACCTCCCTGACACGCCATCGCTTGGTCTACAATTACCAAGCGACCTAGTGTGGCAATATCTTGAGACGCTGAGGTAGATTGTGCCGACCTGTCAGGATTTGTCTTATGCGCAGCTGAGAGACCTGGTGGAACACCTCTCTCGATCGCTATTAGCTTTTGGCTGTCCCATGGAGGACTGGACGTAGCGAGTAGTTCTTCTTCTGAAGTATGTAAATAGGAGAGAGTTCATCGACCATGGTCTAGCTGATCAGCTGGCGGCCTTAAAATTTGAACAGGCAGTGTCAGGCTGCCATTCAGTCTTAGAGGGGGACTACTGTGGACGCACTTATTTTCATCAAAGTCATGGCTTATTTGTTTATCGGTTTATTAAGTGCGTGGGCGTGCCAGTCACAAAGTGACGATTTATTTAGGCTCTGAAGAGCCGCGGGTGCGCTCGATCTGAATTCCTCAGGTGATTGTGTAGTTCGGGTCGGGACCAAATCCCGTCGTGCCATAAAGGTCACGACGTCATTTACATCCCCCATACGAGGGAAAACCCTTGATTGATTGCCGAAATTAAGGGCCCTGCGGCCTGAAAGAATTAATACTAATTGCAAAGTATAGGGAAGAGTAAACCACACTAGGAGCCCGTATCGGGGTGCAAGCATTCAAATGTGTCGGCCACTTCGCGGACCATTTCATAATTGGACGAAGCCCCAAAACGAGAACGCGGTGAAAATCGAGGTAAACCCGTTCAAATATCTGTCGAGTCCAAGGTAATTTCAATAGTGGGTTGGAAAGGATCCGGCCGAGAAGTGGGTCTGATTGATCGGGATGTCGGCCCAAAACAACGTCGAGTCACGGCCACGTTGGAATAATTCCCAAGGCTCGGACCCAACCTGCCGGGACAGCGTCATTATTCCTTTTGCACTGGGTCACGGGAAGAGACGGGACTGTAGAGTGGATTTTAGCATTCTTTTTGTTTTCTAAATTTTCATTATATGTATCTTTTTATTGCTCACTTCACACTTTGGGGTGGTCTTGCTATTTTTCTTCTATTTATTGCACATGTTCTCCCTTTTTTTTATTTATTATGCGTTCAAATATATATATATATATATATATGATCATTTACTTACCTATTTATTTATTTTATTGGAATTTTCATGTGTTTTATTTTTATTTTATTTTCTTTCTATTTGTTTTAATCACTATTGCCCTCGTATTTCTTTTATTTACATTTATATCGTGCATGAGGGAATGGGCCGTCGGGAGGCTGAGGAGAGGTCGTTGTAAAGGGGGACTGAGTTGGTGCAAAGCAGCCCGGGCTAAAGGGGATGTTAATGCAGGCTTGGGGGTGTGCCGGACAAGGTACCAAGAGGGGTGAGAGGTGTTGTGCCCCTGTGGTCATTTGAGTCATCTTGTGGTCACTTGGGTCATTCGACATCATCCTGTGGTCATTTGAGTTATTTGATATTCTTGATTTTGATAATGGCTAAACACTATAAGTCATTGATGTTTTACCACTCTTATATGACTAAACTACTTGATGTTCTTTCATGACAGATATGCCAAGGAATGGAGTGGAGATGGCAAAAGTGAAAGCTCAATGATTGCACCCTCGCACCCGGATCAACCAGCGCGGTCAGATTGCACCCTCGCACGTGGATGACAAAATTTTGATTATAGGAGCGATATAATCAATAGAAATCTTCAAGACTGTCAAGGTTGATGCCACAGATGAGAACGGGCTGCTAAAGGACTCATACGACGGAGCTAAAGGGGTTAACAGACTGACCCTGAATAACCCAGGGTCTGCCCAGCTGGCAGTCGACCGCCAGCCTAGGCGCGGTCGACCGCCCCTGCCAGTAGCTCACTGGCTGACGGATTCTCAGTGGCGGTCGACCGCGAGCCCAGGGGCGGTCGACCAAAAATTCCAGAGATCAAATTTCTACAGGGTTTCTCAATAGCGGTCGACCGCCAGCTTCTGCAGGTCAACCGCCAGCCCCGAGCCAACAATGTTGACTTTATTTTCCACTTCGAGAAGAGCCCCTTTCCTTGTATTTGTTTAACCCCAAAGTCACCCAATCCCCCATGGATTGTGGATCTGGTCTGGGGGATGTCCAAGGACCATTCAAAGTCTATAAAACCAACACATGAGGGGTTAGAAACCCTAATGATTCAATTGGAACAAGAGAGATCAAGGGAGGCTAGAGGAGGTGATTCGCGGGTACTGTAGCACCTCCATGAATAGTGCTTTGGGCTGGAGTTCTTCATCCATCCAAGGTGATTCAAGCTTATTTCTGAAGCCATCAACCTCCAAAAAGGTGTAGAAGCAATCAAGGTTCAAGGCTGCATCCATTATCTCCTCCATCAACTCAAAGGGGAATCAAAGAAAGAGGGATCAAGGGAGATCAAAGAAGGCTTGGAAGAAGAGGTATTGTAGCCGTGAACAGTACTTCGTGAAGAAGTTCTTCATTCATTTCAAGATGTTTCAAGCTCATATCAAAGCAAGCAATCTCCAATGAAGTGCAGAAGCAAGCAAGGCTATCAAGGTGATCCAAGGAAGCTGATTTCACAAGGTTTTCAAGGGAGG